>SJYC01100887.1:0-29391 GCA_006408675.1 Madoqua kirkii
CTCTTCTGTTTTCTAGAAGGGATGTAGAACTGATGTTACTTTTTTTTAATGTTTGGTAAAGTTTGGCAGTGATTTGGCCTTTGAGACTTCTTTTGGGGGAAGGTTTTCTAACTACAACTTTAACTTCTTGAAAAGAAGACTGATAGGTTATCTGTGTTTTTTTTTTTTTTTTTTTTTCTTTAGTGAGTTTTGGTAGTTTGGATTTTTGAGAAATTATTCCATTTTGTCTACATTGTTGAATTCACACCTGTAAATTATGTTCTACTTTGTTTTCCTTTTCATGCCTACTAGGTCTTATTGATAGCCCCACTCCTCTGTTGTTGATAATTTTTTTCTCTCTCTTTTGTTCTTTGTCAGCCTGGCTAGAGATTTATCAATTTTATTGATTTTTTTTTTCCCCCAAGAACTAAGCTGTAGGTTTGATTGATTTTTTTTTCTATTTTTCTGTTTTTAATTTCATTGATTTCTGCTTTCATTTCCTCTTTTTAACATTTTAAAAATTTCTTCTCTTACTACCTTACTTCTGATTGCTTTGGGTTTATCTCTCTCTGCTTTTTCTAGTTGTTAAGGTTGAAGCATAGATTGCTGATTTCAGGCCTTTCTGCTTTTATAATACAAGCATTTCATGTTCTAAATATCCTTCTACCCAGTGCTTCTATCCCATGTACACTGAAAATCCCGAAAGACATTGTTATAATTTTTGCTTTTAACCACCATACATATGTTGTGGGAATTAAGAGGAAAAGGATAGTGTATTATATTTTGATATTCACCATTTCTGTTGCTTTTCTTTATTACTGATGCTTCTTTTGGTACCATTTCTCTTGTTTCAAGAACTATCTTTAGCAGTTTTTGTTTTTGTTTTGAGTAAATCTTCTGGCCAACAAAATTTCCCTTAGTTTTTCTTCATCTGAGAATGTCTTTATCTCACTTTCATTTGTTAAGGCTGTTTTCA
Organism: Madoqua kirkii; assembly: GCA_006408675.1. Lineage (NCBI taxonomy): Eukaryota > Metazoa > Chordata > Mammalia > Artiodactyla > Bovidae > Madoqua > Madoqua kirkii. The sequence continues at coordinate 956 of SJYC01100887.1, forward strand.
CTGGATGACAGTTCTTTCAGGACATGAAAAATGTTCTACTTCTTTCTGGCCTTCACAGTTTCTAATGAAAAGTCAGCAGTCGTCTCATTGTTTTCCTAGGCAGCAGGAGAAGGCAGTGGCACCCCACTCCAGTACTCTTGCCTGGAAAATCCCATGGCGGAGGAGCCTGGTGGGCCGCAGTCCATGGGGTCGCACAGAGTCGAACACGACTGAAGTGACTCAGCAGCAGGCCACTATAGCGATTCTGCTTTCAGGATTTTTGTCTCTGTCTTCCGCGTCCAGCAGTTTGATAGTGTGTCAGAGCCTGGATTTCTTTGAGCTTGTTCAGGCTGTTGTTGGCTGAGATTTTTGAATCTGTGCATTTGTATCTACCAGGTTTCAAAGCTTTCAGCCATTGTTTTTTCAAACCTGTTTTTCAGCATGTGCTCTATCTCTTCTTGTGCGACTCTGATAACATGAATATTAGACCTTTTGGTGTATTCTCACAGAATCCCGAGGACCTGGTCAGGGATTTTTGGCTTTTTTCTTTCCATTGGATAATTTTTATTGATTTATCTACAGATGATGTTTTCCTCTATGAATTCTATTCTGGTATAGACTCTATCAGTTAATATTTCATTTTAGTTGTTGTACTTTCCAGTTCTTAAATTTTTCTTTGCTCCTTTGTATTTCCAGATTTGGGAGAGAGACCTTTTAATTTCTTCATTTCATGAGTGTTCACTGTTACTTCTTAAACCATAGTTTTAACAGCAGCTTTAAAATCTGTCTCATAATTCCAATATTTGGGTTGGTGTCTGTCTTTTTCATGTTAATATTTTCCTTGTTGTTTGTATGCCATGTAATTTTGGTTCTTAAGTGGGACATGTTGAATGTCCTGTTACACAATTCAGAGTCTTGAGGTCTTGTTTAAATTTTAAACAGAAAATCGATTTGTGTTTTACTTTGTGTTAGCATTCATTCAATAGGTTAGGTTTAGGTTACAAGTTCCAGCCTGCTTAGAAGGCAGTGGTTCCAGTGACAGTTTAGTTTTCCCAGCCTTTTGCAGTGCTGACTGGATCTGACTTTCCTGTGCCCCTCCCTGTAGCCAGTCTGGGTCTGGGCATTGGTCTACACTGCAGTTAATGCCCAAGGTGCTTGGTAGGCTGTTGAATGTCAGAACCATGTGCAGCTTGGAGGTGAGCCCAGGCATCCTGTGCAACTTTGGGCAATGTCTCTCTTGAACTCCCTTTTCTTTGTGATTCTACTAGCATTTTCTGGCTCCTTGGTGCTCCCTTTCCAATCCTCTAGCCAAGAAGTCAAAGCTCTGTGTTTTTCCTTTCTGCCCTGCACTTCCTGCAGTTGCATTTGTGCCCAGGACCGCATTTGAGGAGAACAGAGAGGCAAAGACGCTATGGTAGAGAACAGACTGAGGGACATGGCGACGGCGGGGTGGGGAGAACGGTGGGTGGAGTGGGGTGGGATGAATTGAGAGAATAGCATTGACATATATGCTCCATCATATATACAGTACATAGCTAGTGGGAAGCTGCTGTGTAGCACAGGGAGCCCAGCTCAGTGCTCTGTGATGACCTAGCAGGATGGGATAGGGGTGGGAGGGAGGGAGGCTCAAGAAGGAGGGGATATATGTATACGTATAGCTGATTCACTTTGTTATATAGCAGAGGCTAAGGCAACGTTGTAAAGCAATTATACTCCAGTAAAATAAATACTTTTTTTTTTTTTGTAAAGCAACAGTGCTTTGCCCTTTCTCTTGGGATTACCACTTCCCTGGTCAGAGAGGATTCACCTTCTCAGAGTTTTAGGGACACACCCAGCTCCTGACACCACTGCTACTGGACTGCTTGAAGACTCTGGGGGTTTGCTGTGCCAGCTTCTTGTCCCCTTCCCTAATCTGCCTGCTTCCACTTGCTTTTCAGAAACCTCAGTATCCTACACCATGCATTCTGTCTGAGGTTTGTGATTGCAATCAGTCGACAGACAGTGGCATTTCTTACTGTCTCTTATCTGGAATCTTGGAAGAATCTAGAAAGGCTGTGGCTCCTCTGAGGGTGCCAGTCAGGTTGACGTCCCCTTGTTTTCAATGTATTTGCTTATTTGTTCAACCATAGAGGGGGGAAGGTAGGGAGAGGGAGAGAGAGAGAGTGTGTGTGTGTATGTTGGGGCTTGGAGAGAGAGAGGTTTCTGAACATATCTATGGAAAAACAAGTTTGGCAATTAGTGTGCAATATTTTTGTACTAGTCTTTTATTCTTTAACATGAAAATAGCAAGTTACAAACACGGGTTTTGAATCTCCTAGGGTCAGCTCCTTCCGTCCCCTTCAGTGTGTTTATGTGCACAGTTCTCCTGTAGTATGGTCAGATGCGAATGATAAGAGAATGTTTAAAGGTTAGGTTTCACATTTTTAAGATACTCTGAGCCACCAGCACAGTCCAGCGTGGCTGTCTTTGGTCTGTTTTCTGGGTCTGAACGCGTGTAAAGCTGTGCTTCAGTGTCGCTTCTTTCTCCCAGTCACCAGTCTCCTCTCACTCTGATTTCACTCAGCAGTGCTGTTGGCCCTTCTCACAGCAGTAATGTAGTAAAGACTGACATGTAAACAGTATTCTGGGGCTTGGTTGGTGATTATCCCAGGACGATTGACCTATAATGTGGTTGCTAACAGAAAACGACAGGGCTGGCTTCTTGAAACCTCCTGTAACATCCATTGTGTTTCGGAGTTCACATGAAGATATACTACTACTGTGACATGCTGTCGGAAACCAAATCCTTACTATATCAGGCCTGGATGCAGTAACGTGTGACTGGATTTCCCCTTACTGGATTGTGACAAACCGCTATTTCTGGTCTTTTTCGAATGTGTTCATGATCTTTGAGGTATAGAAAGTTGTTGTTGTTTAGTCACTCAGTCGTTTCTGACTCTCTTGTGACCCACGGAGTATAGAAAGTAGCCAAGTATTTAGCTCATTTTTGTTTTTTATATGTATACTCTAGGCTAATGACAGTAAAGATTAACGAATGTCATTTTCCCCCTGCGTCAGGAAGGGGGTGAGCTGAAAAGGCTATTTGGATCAGTGCATTTCATTAAAGCAGTAAAGTGTCTTTTATCCACGTAGATTAAAATGTTGTCAAGAACCGGAGCCGGAAACACAGCCGGCAAACTGAAGTGCTCTCTGGCTTGTCTCAGCTTGGAGACACTTTTAGGATTTGACAGTACTGCACTGTGAGACTCAGAAATACCTTGGCAGCACCAGAATTCAGAAGGGAGTGCAGCCTCTCCTTGTGAGGGGACCGTGGCTGCCTTTGCAGAAGGGCTTTTGTTTTGTGAAGGGAAATTTCAGACTTGGTTATTGACTGCTGGTGACAATGGTTCTGAGAGGTGAGCATTATTATGCATAATGCTGACATTGTTTTATGAACTATGTATATTTTATTCACATGAAAGTAATAATCCCAAGTGGCAGATCATTGGTGTTAATGTCGCTCAGATGATTTAGAACATCACTAGGACATTGAAGAAGAGTGAATTTCCAATAGCTAGTGTAGAATGATACACAGTTTGAATTAACTTGTTACTGAGATACAAAAAGCCTAACAGTGAATACAAATTTGAACTGGGTCATCTCCCTTCATTCTCTGATAGAGATAATAAGCTGTAATATCAGCAGTAGATTCGAGATCTCCAACATTCACTTTGTCTTTTTTTTTTTTAACCACCTGGTAATGAAGGGAAGTGATGATAGGTTTAATTTTTAGAGAGTTCTCTATTCAGGGAAAGGGGCAGTACACTGAGAAACATAAAATTCATTCCATAAATACTTTTGAAGATACAAATTTTTGCTGGGACTCTGCAAACGATAAAAACAAACTCAAGCTGCCTAATTGGAAAGACTATTGTAGTATTATGAAATGCAAGTGCAAGAAGGTAGCAGAGGATGAGACAAGGAACTAAAAAGATGGAAAATGATCTTATTGGCTCATCTTGGGTCACCTGCCCACCCTTGAGCTAATCAGCTGTGTCTAGGAATTCGGGCATGTAGTCCAAATGTTCTGTCTGGGATTCCTTCTCTGTGGGAAACAAGTGACATGTAATGGTTAAGCATTAATCTAGACAGAACCCCCCAAAGTGATCTATTACACTAAATGTTTAAACTTGCCAGCTGATTATAATTAAAGCCTGTAATGGTGTGTGACCTTTAGGAAGGTTACACAATTTATCAAACTTGCAAATATAGTAAGCTTTTCAACCATGTTTCTTTGCAAGCGATCATAATGTTCTAACAGTTTTCCTCCATGTGGCTGCTCTGTATCTCAAAGATCACTGCATTTCTAATGACTTTAAAATGGATGACTTCCCTTTCCTCTTACATGACCCATCACCCTTTTCAGAGCTCTGTATACACGCTTTTCCTCCACGTATAGTCACGCTTTGTCACTCAGTTTTTCTGAAATTACACTAAACCTCTTCCCTCCCTTTCTTCATACTGTTGTGTGTTGGCACATTTTTGGAGACCTAAGAAATTTAACTTTCAGATTTAGAAAATATAGCTTTAATATATTAGTAAATGATGTGGCATTTTTGAAAGGTCACTTTTTTTTATGGTTGGAAGGAAAATAGGAAATATTGGTGAGTCATTTTCATTCTCAGTAAGATTAATGTCAGTGTTTTCCCTCTAAAGTTAGATGCTTAATTTCAATGCAGAGTGTCACTTATCTCCATATGCCTGACTTTAATCTTTGTGTCATGACAGACTAAAGTGATACAGCCCTTGGGATTAGAAGTTTCATGTGTGGTTATGGGTGGTAAGCATGTTGCATCTGCCAGCTTTTCCGTTCATGCTTCTGATGGTAGTGGTGTTATACCCAGACCACAGCTACCTTAGATGTCACTACGGTCAAGTACTATCCTCTCTCTCTATAGCTCTGTCATTTATTAACAGAGTGATCTTGGGCTAATCATTTCACCTCTCAGAGCTGTTGTTTTTCTCATCTGTAAATGTGAGGGAAAGAGTTTGTAGCGTTATTGACCTTTTTTTAAAAAATATTGTTTTTTAAAAATTGGAGTATAATTGCTTTACAGTGTTGTGTTGGTTTCTGCTGTACAATGAAATGAATCAGCTACATGTATGCATATATCCCCTCCCTCTTGGGCCTCCTTCCAACCTCCCTCCCTGCAATCCCACTGACAGAGCTATTGACCTTTAAAAACAATGCTTAACACAGTTCCTTGAAGTTCATTACTGTTTACTTAATGGTAGTTTCTGTGAATATTTAGATGACACGCGCTTCTTATAAAATATAACTTCATTAATGAAAAGCTCCTATCTAGTTAAATTGATATCCATTTTACTGCTTTGCGGTGGAATATGGCTTCTAAACGTGGAGCTCCCAGAAGCTATCACAGGACGCTGGGGCAATGAGGGAAATCCAGGCATAGGAGTGAACTGATAAAATAAGTGGCAAACTCACTAGCTATTCAGGTCATGCTGAATTGATAGAGTTGATTACACTGTGAAAGCTCTAAACAGAATCAAAAAGAGGAGTTCTTGTAGAATTAAGTCATAATGCATTTGAAGACTGAAACTCAACATACGTGCGATAGCAAGAACAAACCGGCATACAACAAAGTGAAGGTTAAATGGAAGTGAGAATTGCTGTCACCGGTGTATTTTGCCAGGGCTTCCCTCGTGGCTCCGGTCGGTGAAGAGTCTGCCTGCAGTGCAGGAGACCTGGGTGCGACCTCTGGGTTAGGAAGATCCCCTGGAGAAGGAAATGGCAACCCACTCCAGTATCCTTGCCTAGAAAATCCCATGGACAGAGGAACCTGGTGGTTGCAAAGAGTGGGGCATGACTGAGCTACTAACACTTTATCTTAGATCCTGAGATGCACATTTTAACATCAGTCAGAGTATACAGCTTTTAAGAGCAGCGAAAAAATCCTGCTTTGTCCAGTTGCCCCCAGGCCACTAGCAGAATGTTTCTCTTCTCTTTTGGGCTCTAGAACTAAAGAAAGAAAACTGGAAAGGATCCAGGGAAGAGCGATAGCAATACCCAAAAGACAGTTAAAACTAAGGCCCATGAGGAAGGGGTGAAGGAGTTGTGAATCTTCTGTTTGAAGAGAAGTTCAAGAGGCCACTTAATAAGTCTTTGCATATGTGAAGGGTTGTCATGAGAAGATACTGAGCAATTGTTTCCTTTCTCACTGAGAACTGAAGGAAGGGGCATGGTTCCAGCGAGACAGAGGTTAGATAAAAAGGATGACTCCTTGAGGAGAAGAGCAAGGCGTGAAATCTCTGGTCAGAGTAGCTGGCCTGTGTGTCTGGGGGGCCAGTCTTTGAGTGGACTAGACTGCTTGAGTCCTTGACTGTTTGGCTGTGTTCTTTTGAGGTCAGCCACACACTGTCATTGAACTTCTGTGGACTTAAAACCTCAGCTGCAGGTGTTGCAGTTTAAAATCTTGTACCATCTTGTATTTATTGATTCTTCATGCCCGTCTCTCTTCTTTATCTGCTCCAGATTACAAGATGATACAGAGCACAGAATGAATTCTTGTAGCCACTAAAGACTCTCAGACCTGAGTAATGAGCAGACTCCTGAGGGAGGTGGCCCCACCACGATGTGTATCACATACACTTGAAATCACTGTTTACCTCAAATGGTGAAGTGAAGTCGCTCAGTCGTGTCCGACTCTTTGCGACCCCGTGGACTGTAGCCTACCAGGGTTCTCTGTCCATGGGATTCTCTAGGCAAGAATAACTGGAGTGGGTTACCATTTCCTTCTCCAGGGCATCTTCCCGACCCAGGGATCGAACCTGGGTCTCCCGCATCGGAGGCAGACGCTTTAACCTCTGAGCCACCAGGGAAGCCGTAAATTACATTTGAAAATAACTCTTTGGGAACTTCCCTGGCAGTTCAGTGGATAGGACTCTGTGCTTCCACTCCTTGGGGGGTGGGGGGCCAGGTTTGATACCTGGCTGGGGAACTAAGATTCTGCATGCCTTGTGACATGGCCACAAAATAAATTTGAAAAATAAATAAAAGTAACTCTCTTCCTAGGGAAATCTTCACAGTTGTTAATGGGAAAAGTCTCCAAAGAAGATTTTTGTGCCACGATGACAATTTAACCAATTGGTTAAATCACTGTGTTTCCCATCACTAAATATGGAGAAGGTTCTTTTTTTTTTTTTAGAGTGGGAGCCACTGAGTTAATAAAGTTTAAAAGCAGAATGTATAGCAAATTCTAAGCACATTGATAGTGGACTGTATGAGTCAGTGGTAACTAGTTGATGTATGCCATCCCATTGGGGTGAAAGTAGTGGAAGGGAGGAGCTGGGTGATGATTTGGCTGACACTTTACTCAAACACAGACACTAAATTGGGACTGGCACAGAATTTTAAGTGCCTTTTTTGGGGCCTTACTGTTGTGATCTTTCTTTAGAACAGCCCTGATACACCCTTCAGAAGGCTGGCCTGCGAGGACGTTGTCTGTGCCAAATTACAACAGAGAACAAGGGGCTGTTCTATTTCATTTACTGAGAATACTGCTTAATAAGTACTATTTGACAACATGCTGAATTAAGAGAATGTTATAAGGATGTTTCACGCAGGAAAGTGGGTAAAACATCTGATGTTTACAAGTTCTATTTATATGTACATTGACAGCAGGGTAAAGCCATACTTAAAGCTTTATTTTTAAAATTTTTTTCATCCATTTGAATGTATATACTGAGAGAAAAAGATTTTGTCCAATTATATATACTTCATATCTCTATATAGTTAATGCCAATTTTTTTTCTTGTTGGTTTGAGTTGTATCAGGCCCTGGTAAATTGATTTATCTTAACCAAGTTCATGCAATACTGATTTGTAACCTGGGATATTTCCCTGATTGCTTCCTGTCCTTGACCTTGACCTCATCCTAATGTCTTAACATATAATCATAAGTAAAGGGAGAAAGAACTCAAAAATTTTAATAATATTTCTACATATATTTCAGTGACATGTGTCATAACTATCTCAAGTTCAATGTATCGTAGATTGTAGCTCATGAAAGTACTTTTGTGAGACATTCAAGTGTAGTTCTATTTATTAGTAAGCATCTACTCTGTAGTCAGGAATAACTTATGAAATAATCATGTGTTGAGGTATAAAATAGCATAGTGATGTTGTGCCTTCTTTTCTAGTTAGGTTTCTTTCTTAAATATGCTTTAAAAATAAGATACGGTTTAGATATTCCCAGTGCCCCTTGCAATTTGAAGATTGTATCCTTTCTTGATGTTGAACTTGCGTGTAGCACACAATACCCTCCCTTCCCTTTCTTTTCCTTACTTAGGACCTAGTGCAACACTGATGAGCAAAGCGAATGCTAGAGTTAAAAAAGAAAGAGCGAGAAGAATATAAGGATATACAAAACAATTAACAAGTGGCTGGTTTTCAGTGCTTTAAAGAATGTAAACTAATGTTGTTCAGTCACCCAGTCATGTCCGACTCTGCAACCCCATGGACTGCAGCACTCCAGGTTGCCTTGTCCCTCACTGTCTCCCAGAGTTTGCCCAAGTTCATGTTTATTGCATTGGTGTAAGCTAGTACCCCTCCCCCACCTTATATTTTATTTTCTGAGTATCTGGCAATTATGTGGCATTTGTGATTCACAGAATGCACTCATGAACATCCTCATTTAATCCTCATTTAATCCTCACAACAGCTTATGAAAGAGGTGCTGTTCTTCACATTTCAATTAGAAAACTGTCTCCGAGATGACTGTGGCTTCCCTGGGATCACACAGCTAGTGTGATTCAGACTCTTCCCTCAGATTTCAGAAGCAGCTGTCTTTCTGTCTGTTCATCACACTATTCACTTGGGCTTGTAAGCTAGTACCCCTCCCCCACCTTATATTTTATTTTCTGAGTATCTGGCAATTATGTGGCATTTGTGATTCACAGAATGCACTCATGAACATCCTCATTTAATCCTCATTTAATCCTCACAACAGCTTATGAAAGAGGTGCTGTTCTTCACATTTCAATTAGAAAACTGTCTCCGAGATGACTGTGGCTTCCCTGGGATCACACAGCTAGTGTGATTCAGACTCTTCCCTCAGATTTCAGAAGCAGCTGTCTTTCTGTCTGTTCATCACAATATTCACTTGGGCTGGGTTTGCTCTGAAACTACAGTGAGACATGTAATTTAGGTGAGCTGCATATGTGCTTGCTTGAAATCCAGGTAAATCATTTATAGAACAGGCGGTTTCGTTTTCCTTTTCATCTGGCGTAATGGGATTGCGTGGTTTTAAGACCAAGAACCAGGAAGTCTTTGCTTGCCGCTAACTGATTGGGAACTTTGCGTCCTTCTCTTCAAACAGAAAATGAAGGCTGGTGGCGTTTAGGTTCTCCAGGCTTCCTGCTAGTTCTGAAATTCTGTGATTCCACATTTCATTATTACTACTCCATTTAGAATCTAAAAAAAAAAATGTTGCCTCATATGATGACCCCACCTTTTTACATTAACTTTTTCCTAGTTGTCAATGCCTGGGATCCACAATACTGTGGACAGTGACTGACGCTATGAAATTAAAAGATGCCTGCTCCTTGGAAGGAAGGCCATGACAAGCCTAGACAGCATGTTAAAAAGCAGAGAGATCACTTTGCTGACAAAGGGCAGTCTAGTCAAAGCTGTAGTTTTTCCAGTAGTCATATACAGATGTGAGAGTTGGACCATAAAGAAGGCTGAGCACCAAAGGATTGATGCTTTCAAATTGTGGTGTTGGAGAAGACTCTTGAGAGTCACTTGGACTGCAAGGAGATCAAAGGAGTCAATCGTAAAGGAAATCAACCCTGCATATTCATTGGAAGGACTGATGCTGAAGCTCCAATACTTTAGCTACCTGATGAGAAGAGTCAACTCATTGGAAAAAACCCTGATGCTGCCAAAGACTGACTGGAAAAGGGCAGCATAGGGTGAGATGGTCAGGTAGCATCATTGACTCAATGAACATGAATTTGAACGAACTTGAGGAGATAGTGAAGAGCAGGGGAGCCTGGTGTGCTGCAGTCCATAGAGTCACAAAGAGTCAGACATGACTCAGTGAGTGAACAGCAGCAGCAGCAAAGTGATCTATGCCAGGGATTAATAGGCTTTGAGTTTCGGATAGTATAGTAGCAAAATCCCAAATTCTATTGAGTAAGAAATAAGGTCACATGGTAAGACACTCATTCGGAATTTAAAGAGTGAAAATGACTGCAGACCACCAGTTATACAGGAGTTGCTTCCCCAAATGTAAACTGAGCATTAGTATTAAGTACTTGGGCTCCCAAGACCTTGAGTATGGAAGTGTTGTTCAGTCAGTCTCTCAGTCATGTCTGAGTCTTTGCAACCCCATGGACTGCAGCACGCCAGGCTCCCTTCTCCTTCACTAGCTCCTGAAGTTTGCTCCAATTCATGTGCATTGAGCATGGAAAGCAAGCTGACAAATATGAAATGTCATTACAAATAGAAGGCTCCTGGGAGGAACGAGGACAGCGTGCCAGGAGGGGGAGAGAGGGAAACCGTTTCTTCTGTGGGATGGAAAATAGAAGGGCTGCACCAGTGAGGACTTCACCAAGAATGGGATTTTCCCAGGGAGGGAAAGGATAGTAGACCATCGTAGAGGCAGAAGGAAGCCTGTCAGAGAAAGCAGGTCCCTTCAGGAGACGTCTTCAGAGAACCCCAGGTGGTTCTGTTTCTGTCACATGCCAGAGGATGACTTCTTGGGGAGGTGAGCTGCATCCAGCCTGGGCCAGTCCTGTATGGACTTGAAGCTCTCCTAGGCATTAAGGAGACATTTGATGAAATGTCTCACAGAAGGATGAACTGATCTCTGGAAAAGTGGCAGAGGGGAGGCAGCGTAACTTCGTTTAAACAACTACGGGGGAAGGGCACTCTAGGCAACAGGATAAGCCTGAGAAAAGCCCACGAAGACCCAAGATAGATGGCAGGCGGGGCTGAGCTTGTCTTCCCCCAGGGGTTTCTTTGGCCCTCTCAGGCCTCAGACCTTCCCAGTGTCATTACTGTGGCCAGGTCAGAAGGCCTCCACGCTCTACCGCACGTTTTCTCTTAGCAGTGAAGAGCCGCAGAAGCCGTCCAAGCAGAGTAGTAATGAGAGCAGATTTGCATTTGAAAGACTCTAATTGTAGCAAAATGGAAGCTAGGTTAGAGGGGTGCCAGGATATAGATGGAAACACCCTCACAATATCCCGCTGAGAGCTGCTGGGAGCCTGCCTTCAGTGAGAGCAGAGGGGATGTATAGAAAGGGCTGGAGCCCAGAGAGACTGAGGCAGAATGCAACACCAAAATACTAGCAGAGATTTACTGTTGTTCAGGTTCTCAGTCGTGTCTGACTCTGCGACCCCACGGACTGCAGCACGCCTGGCTTCCCTGTCCTTCACTATCTCCTGGGGCTTGCTCAAACTCATGTCCATCGAGGTGGTGATGCAATCCAACCATCTCATCTTCTGACGTCTGCTTCTCCTCCTGCCTTCAATCTTTCCCAACATCAGGATCTTTTCCAGTGAGCTGACTCTTCAAATCAGGTGGCCAGAGTATTGGCGCTTTAGCTTCAATATTAGTCCTTCTAATGAATATTCAGGGTTGGTTTCCTTTAGGATTGGCTGGTGTGATCTCCTTGTAATAACTTGCTGAATTACACACCAGCACGTGGCAGTTTGGGGATGTGAACTGAAGCAAGCTGTTTCTACAGTGCACACCTCTAATGACTACATTCTGTTGCCTCTGGATCAGTAGGCACCTGTGAGATTTGGTGAGGGGCTGGATGGAGGTGACGAGGGAAGAGGTCCCACCAGCAATGACTGCCTGGTTGACTAGGGGGTCCTAGGAGGGGAGTTCCCTACACTGAGATGGGAGGAGTCAGAACTCTTGGAGGAAGGATCATCATTCTGGGATATATCTAGTTTTCAGGTTCTGATGGGGGGCCTTCTGCTGGTGATACTGGGCATCAATTAGATACATAGACCTGGAGCTCAGGCTCGGCCTGTGTATAGTTGTGTATAGTTCCGAGTGCACTTGATATCAGGACAAAGCAACAAACTGGCGAAGCTGGATATAGTTTGAGTGACCCGTTCACATGGTTTAGTTGCTAAGTCGTGTCCGACTCTTGTGACCGCATGGACTGTAGCCCAGCAAGCTCCTCTGTCCACGGGATTCTCCAGGCAAGAATACTGGAGTGGGTTGCCATCCTCTTCTCCAGGGGATCTTCCTGACCCAGGGGTCAAACCTGGGTCTCCTGCCTTACAGGTGGATTCTTTACAGTCTGAGCCATGAGGCTCAGACCCTTTCAAAATTGACCCTTTATCTGAAGGACTCTGGGTGGAGCTTTAGACTCTTTCTGTATCTCCCCAGAAGTATTTTATAAATACTTCTCTACATATGTTCACACAGCAGAAATACTGGGGAGGGGAACTCCAGTGTCACAGTAAGTGGGACTAGTCTGGGGAACCCCCTGGCTGGCGGATTCTCTGTAGTGAAGACAGCTCCAAGGCAGAAAAACCTTCCTGTGTGTGAAGCTAATGCAGTCAGATACTCTGTAGCTCTCTTGTGTCCAGCTTTGGATTCCGTTCTTTACAATCTAAATGAAAAGTATCCTTCACAGACCTCCCAAAGATGTATGGTTTCCTGGTGGTCCTTGGGACAGATGAGTGAGGTGGTGGTCAATTTAACTGCCAGGATGGCAGTTCAGGGTCAGCATTGTGATAGTCAAAGAGCAGAGGAGTCAGCGGATTAGGAAACAGATACACTGTCCCTGCCCCACTTCTCTCTACTAATGCTGATCACTGCTCTTCTGAGCTGCAGTGTTACCATTTCTCAGCTTAGTGTGTTTTCCATCTGTTGCCCTAATAGCCACGTCTGCGTGAATTAAGGCAAATCCTATTTCTTTTCCCCTTTTCTCTTTTAAAATCCCGAGCCAAGTCTCACTGATTCTTATTTTCTTCTTCTTCTTTTTAATAAATGTGCTCATTTTTGTGGGGGTGGGTCTTCTGTACTGCACGGGCTTTTCTCTAGTTGCCATCAGTGGGGGCTACTCCTTGTTGCCGCTCATGCAGTGGCCTCTCTTATTGCAGGGCATGGGCTCTGGGGTTCTTGGGCTTCAGTAGTTGTAGCTCGTGGACTCAGTGGTTGCGGTCCCTCGGAACCAGAGCACAGGCTCAATAATTGTGGCACACAGGCTTAGTTGTTCCATGGCATATGGGATCTTCCCAGATCAGGGATCGAACCCATGTCTCCTGCATTTGTAGGCAGATTCTTTACCACTGAGCCACCAGGGAAGCCCTCCCTGGTTCTCTGTTTCATGATCCTTCCATCCATTGCAGGGAGATGGGGAAGTCTCACCCTCTCCATGTTGTTATCCTCCTGCTTAAAGTGATTTGCGAGTGTAATTTCTGTTCCTTTTCCCTTTATTGATTTAGTTCTTGGTGATGTTACATTCTGCTGTAGAAGATGTTTTGGGTGTTACCCATTGGTGTGGTGAGCTCAGTTGCATCTGACTCTTTGCAACCCCATGGACTGTAGCCTGCCAGGCTCCTCTGCCCATGGAATACTCCAGGCAAGAATACTGGAGTGGGATGCCATTTCCTCCTCCAGGGGACCTTCCCAACCCAGGGATAGAACCTGAGTCTCTTGCATCTCATGCATTGGCAGGCGAGTTCTTTACTGCTGAGCCACCTGGGAAGCCGGTTATCTGTTGAAATGGGCCTGTTATGCCCGTTTCACACATGTACGCTTAGCAAGAGAGCAGTATGTGGCTATTCTATAGCAGAGGTGGGGCTGGGACCTAGAACAGAAAGAAGTGTGTGGGATTGGCTGACAGGTGTTTTTCTAGAACATAGCAACAAGGAGCACTTGGCCGGACGTGGACATCAGAGCCCCACCACTCAGTCTGCAAGCATGCCAAGAAGAAAATATCTCATTTTTGACTGTATGACTTGGGAGAAGAAAACACAGGCTGTCAGTTTTATTATATGTGTGTGATTGTTCTATTTTAGTGTCCTTGGTTTTATTTAGACCCTCTACTTAGATTTCTCTTGCCTCTAGAAGAAAAATATTGAAATGGAAGAAAATATTCTCTTTTTATTAAGTTAATGGAATAACATTTCTGGATACTGGTCCCCTGGCTAATTTATAAAGTTATTTCTTTGTTTCTTAGAGCTGGAACATAAAATGGGGTGAGGTAGAAGGTTTTTTGTATTCATTTCTATTATCTCCACATCATTCAGGTAAATTTCTTTAATTAGGTATGCCCTTGTCTTTTTGTATGATGAACTACAATCTAGTTGTCTCCTGTCCAGCTCTGCAAGCTTAGAACATTCTGAGTCATTTGTTCACATTCACATAGTGACTCATGAATAGACGTTGGTTGTGGGGAGCCCCTCATTAATTGAGCCAGTCTATGCTTTCAGTGTGCAAACCTTTCAAGTGTTATTTAAATTTAACATAATTTAACATTTACTAATAATGACTGTTATGAATAATTGCCAACATAATTTTGATCCATTAAAATAGATTTTTAATTTTAAAAAGTATATGTGTACATAAAACACTTGACAACTCATGCAACTGTATCTTGCCTTTCCTAAAGCCAACTAAATAGTCCATGTCTCAGATTACACATTTAGGAAATGGCCCTGTGTACAGAGGATTAAATGTCAAAGTGATTTTTTTTTCTTGTTTCATTTTGCCTCAGATAATTTATCATTTATCTGTGAACAGTATAGTTGGTTAGGGGATGTAACTAACCAACTTAATTGATGTCTTCCCATTAATATCTGTAAATTCCTGGTATAGTGGTGAGGGTTGGGGGGCTTCTGGGTTTTGTTTTTTGCTTTTTTTTTGCTTTTTTTTTTTAAATGAAAGTTTTGTTTTTTTTTCTTGGTTTGTTTTCCAGTTCTATTTTCTACTTATTAGAGGCCTCTATACTTTTAGGCCTACAGTATCTGTATAGACTTATCAGATATGTACATAGACTTATCTGTAAGACTTATAAAATTGAGTGATCTGATATTTTTAAAGCTTTTGGCCATTTATTTTCAGTACTTTAATAGGTGTTCTTTTACATTGAAGTTTATTACATGTATTCTGATTTGTAGAGGTAAAGTGTTGTCTCGCTTCCACCTTAAGGCAACCCAGTTGGAAAAATAGATATTCAGATGTTATTTGGCAGCTGCACTCTTTGTATATTGCCCTCTTTTATGTGTACAGAGAATATTAACATTCAGTGGTTTTGTGTATTGACACTGGAAACATTAGATTTTCAGCAGTGGTCTGTGTGTGAGTCTTTGTTTCTATTTTTCAAAATCTTGTTTGGGTTTTCTTTTTATGGCTGTGCAGGATTTTTGGAAATCGACTTAATGTGAGAAAATTCTAAAAACTGTCAAATATGTAATTCAGATATTTTTCTAAGAATGTGTCTTCTTTTACAACTTCTATAGCAGTAAATCATAGTTTTTGGTTTGATTCTTCAGTATTTTATGTTTGTTTTGTCACAATAAAGCTCAAGGGACTCCAAATCACATTTGAAACTAAAAATGACAGTGAAAATCCTGTAAGTGTGACTTACAGCTCAGTTTGTCCTCTTGAAATAAAATAGTTGGATTTAACATGACATTTATACCTGGTGAAAATCATGGCTTTATTTTAATAGTTGATGTGAAGCGTACAGTGCAAATTATAACACATTAATTATCAGAGCGTTTTCTCATTAGAGGAAGAAACTACTGTGTACCTGAGCCTGGCTGGTAAAAGAAAGGAAACTCACTGAGGAAGGAAGTAAGTCAAAGGCATATTATTCACGAACCTCCTAGCTATACAGTACTATCCTGAGTCCTTTGTGTTTATCCTCATCCACTCATCCCAACTTCCTTATAGCATTTTTTTTTTTTAGCATTTTATTATCTTCAGTTCAGTCACTCAGTTGTGTCCGACTCTTTGTGACCCCATGGACCATAGCACGCCAGGCCTCCCTATCCATCACCAACTGCTGGAGTTCACCCAAACTCATGTTCACTGAGTCAGTGATGCCATCCAACCATCTCATCCTCTGTCGCCCTCTTCTCCTCCTGCCTTCAATCTTTCCCAGCATCAGGGTCTTTTGTAATGAGTCAGCTCTTCGCATCAGGTGGCCAGAGTACTGGAGTTTCAGCTTTAGCATCATTCCTTCCAAAAAGATCCTAGGGCTGATCTCCTTCAGGATGGACTGGTTGGATCTCCTTGCAGTCCAAGGGATTCTCAAGAGTTTTCTCCAACACCACAGTTCAAAAGCATCAATTCTTTGGCACTCAGGTTTCTTTATCGCTTTCTTTATAGTTCTTTATTATCTTATTTATTATTTATTTTTGGCTGTGCTGGGTCTTTGTTGCTGTTCGTGGGCTTTCTCTAGTTGTGGCAAGCAGAAACTTCTCATTTGCCATGGCTTGTTTTGTTGTGGACCATGGGCCCTGGAGCTCTTGGGCTTCGGTAGTTGTGGCTCACGGGCTTAGCTGCTCCCTGCCTGTGGGATCTTCCCAGACCAGGCATCAGACCCACGTCCCTTGATTGGCATGTGGATTCTTAACCACTGGACCACTAGAGAAGTCCCTCCTAACAATATTATTACCATCATTTTAACTATGAGAATTCTGAGCTCAAAGATATTAAATAGCCCAGAGTCATATAGGTAATAAATATTCAAACCTCAATTCAAACTTAAGTCTGGCTCCAAATCTTAGGCTATTGAAATCCCAAACTGTCTTCCCCCTAGCGTCTGGAATCATCATATACTCATTTGAATTAATGGAAGCAAAGAGCTGCAGGCAAGGAGCAGGATCCTAGGAATGTGCCTGGTGATTTGGCCTTTGCCTGCCTGCCCATCTGAGAGCTTGGTCTCTGAAAGAGTATGAGATGACACCTGCCTGCTCCAGTGCTTGTTCTCGGTGTCATTTTATGGTGTGAATTTCGCCTCGCACCATGTGATAGGTAGGCGCACGTTGCACCAACCGAATGCATCATCCTAGGTTAACTGTCTAATATGAGAGGACACATGGGCTGTGTCAGTCTTACAGAGAGAGGAATGTTTTAATGGATTGCCAAAGTGTCATTTTCCCATCTTCCTCGCCTGCCAGAAATGTGATTCCAGGGTATGTGCCAAACGCTGTACTAAGAGGTTTAGTATATTGTCAATGTTTGTAGAAATACTGATACTACAATGGCTCACCTGTTTTTCTAAAACTCCCTTGACATAGAATTCTTATCTTTTAAATATTAAGTACAGTATTTCAGAGCATAAAATTTCAGATTTAAGTAGGCATACTTCTGTTTCCTACAGCAGGAGTATTATTCCTGGTAAATCTGCTGTTGAAAAGGGAGTCCTTTGCCCCAGGGTTCATTTGAAAAGAGGTAATAAAATATCCTTAATCTCTCTGTATCTCTCAACATCTTTCTCTTCTGTTTCATACATTCCTTTTTGTTTAGATTTCACCATGGAGTTCTTTGACTCCTGTACCACTTAGTGCTTTGTCTGAATTCATCTGTATTTCTTTGTGTTCTTCTTGGGATTTCACAGTAAAACATAAAACATAAAAACTCGTTCTGTTGTTTAGAACCCGAGGTTATAGTTTTGGGGCCTTTGAACCAAGTATTCATCTAAGGAGGGGAACTTAGGGTAGTTTGTGGATTTGGTTTAGGGTGGGAAGAAATCAGTAGGAGATTTGAAAAAAAAAATAGTCTTTCTAAATATTCTGCTGTTTTCGAGGTGCTTAAATACTGAATAAGACCTTAGGGCTTCGTTTATACTTAGACTTATTTAATGTGAATGCTCACCCATTTCTACCCAAGAGTGTTCATTCAGAAAGCATTCATTATATACTTATTCTGTTCCACAGTGGTTTTGTGGAATGCAAACCAGAAGAGAAACAGATGATGTTGGGCCTGAAGAGGTGATAATCTGGTTGAAGAGACAAGGTTCCTGGCTGTTTCATGCCTATGCATTCAAAGTAAAACTTGATGCAGATTTCATGGTTCTAAGCATTTGTTTCATCTTTCTAAATGTTCGATACTTTCTAGTCAGTAAAGGAACTAAACATCACTTTTAGGCTAACTGATCATGTAAAAAATAGTCTCAACCTAAAAGTTGAGAGTTATGTTTTATTTGGTGGGAATTTTTAGGACTTCAAGCCCTGGAGACAGTATCTTAAGTAACCCTGTGAGAACTGCTGCTGGGAAGCGAGGGGAGGAACCAGATTATATAGACATTTTGCAACAAAGGGCAGGTAGTCTAAATCTTTAAAGGTAGTTGTTAATTAAAGAAAACTAGATATCCCATGTTAAGGAATTTAGCACTGTGTATGGGGAGATGCAAGAGTCTGGGCTCACTGAAATCATTCCTTTCATTTGCATCTCAACTATCCTGGGTTAGTTGTGGTTCAGTTACTTAGTCGTGTCCAATTCTGCAACCCCATGGGCTGGCAGCACGCCAGGCTACCCTGTCCTTTACCTGAGTTTGCTGAAACTCAGGTCCATTGAGTTGGTGATGCCACCCAACCATCTCATTCTCTGTCACCCCCTTCCCCTTTTACCTTCAGTCTTTCCCAGCATCATGGTCTTTTCCCATGAGGTGGCTCTTTGCGTCTGGTGGCCAAAGTATTGGAGCTTCAGCATCAGTCCTCCCAATGAATATTCAGGGTTGATTTTTCCTTTAGCATTGGGGAAATTTGATTTCCTTTAGATTTGATCTAAAGGTTTGATCTGCTTGCAGTCCAAGTGACTCCCAAGAGTCTTCTCCAACACCACGTTCGAAAGCCACTTCACACCCACTAAAATGCTTATAATTTAAATTAAAGATGGATAATAGCAAATGTTGAACTATGTGGAATAATTGGAACTCATTCATCACTAGAGGGAATGTAAAATGTGGTCGATTTGGGGAAAAGGTCAGAGAGTTCTCAAAAGTTAGATATAGAGTTACCATATGACCTAGCAGTTCTACCCCAGGCATATATCTCAGAGAAATGAAAACAGATGCCCATACAAAAACTTGTATACAGATGTTCTTATCAGAAGTATTCAGTAATTGCCAAAATTGTAAACAGCCTAGATGGCCATCATCTGATGACTGGATAAATAAAATAGTATACCCATATTATTAGATATTATTCAACCATTAAAAGGGATGAAGTACTGATTCATGCTACAACATAGATGAACCTTGGAAACATGCCAAATGAAAGAAGTCAGACCCAAAAGTTCACGCATTTTATAACTCCATTCCTACGAAATTTCCAGACAAGGCAAATTTATAGATACAGAAAGTAGTGGTTGCCTAAGGTTGGGGTGAGGAGTAGAGACTAATTGTTAATGGGTTTGAGATTTCTTTTGGGATGATAGAAATGCTCTATAATTAGATGGTGGTGATGATTACACAACTCTGTGAATATACTAAAGCATTGACTTGTAAACTGCGATCACTGAATTTTCTGGTGTATTAAAGATTTTAAATGCGTATTTATCTTGGAAGTTACATACACTAGTTGCCCCGCATCTCATTGGCTATAGCCTAGTTACAGAGTTACATCTACTTGCTGTGGGGCTGGGAACAGTATCCTGGGCGGCCATGTGCCCATGAAGGGAGTGTTACTGAGGACAGGGAGTCAGTAAGATGTTGCTGCTGCTGCTGCGGCTGCTACATTGCGTCCGTTATGTCCGACTCTGTGGGACCCCATAGACGGCAATCCACCAGGCTCCCCCATCCCTGGGTCTCCAGGCAAGAACACTGGAGTGGGTTGCCATTTCCTTCTCCAATGCGTGAAAGAGGAAAGTGAAAGTGAAGTCACTCAGTTGTGTCCGACTCCTAGCGATCCCATGGACTGCAGCCTACCAGGCTCCTCTGTCCATGAGATTTTCCAGGCAAGAGTACTGGAGTGGGGTGCCATTGCCTTCTCCAGAGATGTTACTGGGTCTCTAGCAATCTCTGCCACTTTCCAAGTTAAAGGTGAATCCTAATTAAAAAAAAACACAGCTACAGTTTATTATGGTTAAGTCGATAATCATGTTAGATGTAAAGCTTCCCATGAGCTGAAATAATAAATTGTTTTTTTTTTAAGATTTTACATACAAAGAGAAATCTGACAAAGTAGAATTTTCCTTATTTCTTATTGCAAAGTATAATACCAAAAAGAGGAGGTAAATACCTTTAATTTCATCTGGTAGTTAAATGTATGGGAGCTAAGTAATGAAAAATGACCATGTTGAACTATTATCGGTGGTTTATCAATACCAGGTGGGGGCAGGTGGCTTGTTCCGCTCTATATTAATTAAGGAACCCAGACTGCTGGCAGCTGAGCTATCTTCAGCTTGTTCCAAGATCTTTCTGGGAATCAATATTCAGCCCGTGGTCAAGGAAAGAGCATAAAGGATGGCCTGTGGGCAGTTTTCATGGGTCGGGACAGGAAGTAGGAAATGTCATTTCTGCTCCCACACATTGGCTGAGCACTAAGTGACGTGACATCACTTAACTGCGAGGGGATGGGAAAGAAAAAGAAACCTGCCTGGTAATCAGCTCCTGACATCAAAGGTATTTTTTAAAATGTTTAGTGAGAGAAATGCAGTGCTTTGAATAGTTAATTCAGTAGGTTTCCTTTATACATGAAAAGGGTTTTAAGGTCAAGTAAATAATTAAAATTAGACAACACTATTAATAATGAGGAAGTATATGTACAATATTATCACTTGACTGGCTTTCCTTTTAACATTGGTAAAATAAAGCCATGTGCAATTGTTAGATTTGTAGTAAGAAAAACACGTAGAACATGTCAGTTTACCCATTGTTGATAGATTTAGTTATGACATTAACAGTCTGTGTCTAAAACAGATTTAAAGAATACCCAGTTCAGTAAACTTCATTCTCAGTACACATGCATTAACAAATCAGATTATTTTAGCGGGGCCTTATTAGGTAGGCAACAGATATTGGGAGTACCCACCACAGACAGGGTGTTACTGATGTCCTGAGAGGAAATCAAGCTAAAATGATACTTTACGAGAGAAAAATAAATAGCAATATAAGACCATAGTCAAGTGGGGTACTGTTAGTTGCCCAGTCATATCTGATGCTTTGTGACTTCAGGGACTGGGGTCCCCCAGGCTTCTCCCTCCATGGGATTCTCCAGGCAAGAATACTGGAGTGGGTTGCCGTGCCCTCCTCCAGGGGGTCTTCCCCACCCAGAGACCGAACCCATGCCTCGTATGGGCAGGAAGATTCTTGCCAGTGAGCCACCAGGGAAGCCCCATTAAGATGATATATTATTTTTCAAGCAAAGCAGAGTCAGGACTTAAAGGATTAACAGTATGTGCCTTCCGTGGAGATAGAGCCTGTTACTCTGGTGTGAAATAGTGCTCCAAGAACAAAGACACAAATGTTGAAAATAAAAAAAAAAACACTTTAATTTACTAGCTGCCAAAATTACAACACAACTTAGAGACGTGAGTGAGTCACTCATTTGTTCCATGTGATGTGAGAACAGCAAAAATAAACGAATAAATAACACCATGAGTGTTTACTTTCTTCTCTGCATTCCACTCAGCCTTAATACAGAACTCACCCGCAGTAAGTTAACAGGTTTAATATCAAAACATTATCAGTTGTCATCGGAGTACAGTCATATTTCATGTTTAAAAATAAAAAAGCATTTCAAAGAAATTTGAATTCTGCTGTGCCAGACACGAGGACTTGAGCTGATTTAGACACATTCTGAGTAATTCATGTATAAAGGTACAGCAGTTATACACTTACTCAGACACATTCAGCTGTAATGAATTTCATTATAGTTCAGACAAAGCTAAAATAGAATGCATTAAAAAAAAACAAACCCATAAGGTTCAATGTTGGGGAGAATAGCCTAAGTAAAGTTATTATAGAATGCTTAAAAAGTGAAACAAGAAAGGCAGTTGCCTGAGGTGGGCGCTGAGGGTGGTGGGCAAAATGGGTGAAGGGGCAGGTGGGAGCCAAAGGCACAAGTTTCCAGTTATAAAATGACTAAGTCATGAGAATGCGATATACAGCATGGTGACTATAGTTAATATAATTGCATTGCACATGTGAAAGTAGCTAGGAGAGTGGATCTTGAAAGTCTCTTAGAAAAAAGATAGCAACTGTGTATAGTGGTGGATGTTAACTGAACTTCCTTTGTGATTATTTTGTGGTATATTTAAATCAGATTGTTACTATTTATGCCTAAAACTAACACCGTGTTGTGTCAGTTATACCTCAGTTAAAAAACAAAAAAATCCATGAGGGCAGTGAATCCAGGCTATTTCATTGCATATCTGTGGATGCTGGTAGAACCAGATGGTTTAGAGAGGATCTCATGCATTGGAGAAGGAAATGGCAATGCACTCCAATATTCTTGCTCAGAGAATCCCAGGGACGGGGGAGCCTGGTGGGCTGCCGTCTGTGAGGTTGTACAGAGTCGGACACGACTGAAGTGACTTAGCAGCAGCAGCATCCAACGGCACGTATGGTCTTGAATGTCTGTTCTTTATCCCCATGATTCTCAAGGGTTTTCCCTGGTGGCTCAGACAGTAAAGAATCTGCCTGCAATACAGGAGACCTGGGTTTGTTCCCTGGGTCGGGAAGATCCCCTGGAGAAGGGAATGGTAACTCACTCCAGTATTTTTGCCTGGAGAATCCCATGGGTGGAGGAGCCTGGCAGTCTGCAGTCCATGGGTCACAAAGAGTCAGACACAACTGAGTGACTAACACTTTCACAGTTCTCAGATTTGAGAAATGTAAAGACTAGTTTTAGAAGGGAAGAAATGCTTGTAATTTTCATAGTGTTAATTTTTTATTGTCACTTAAATGTATATGAACACAAACAGTCAATCTAAATTTCTTGTGCTCATAGCTCTAAAATTTATAAATTAGGATAGATGATAAGCAGAAAAGTTACAAAATTAGTACAGTTTAAGTGAAAAATGCTGGTTATTCAAAGCAGGAAGACATTGATAGAGCTGGTCTATCAAGAGCCAGTAAGATGAGTCATGAGTAAATAGGGGTTGGGAGATAAATTCAAATATAAGGTATTTCATTGCAGGAAAATGAAAGAAAGTGAGAGGAGGGCCCAGATGTATGAAAGTGCCATGTGTATGTGGACCAGAGAACTGTTTTTGCGCTCCAATATATGACGTGGGGAACATAAGGTGAGAGACTCTCGGAACTAGATCATGGGAGCCTTGAGTATTGGGCCATGAATTAAGACCTCCTTGTGGCTGGGAATCTCTGAAAGCAGATAGAAGTCGAAGGAGAAGATGAGCAGGGCTATGTTCTTCCGAAAGTTTCGTCTGCAGCAATATTTCAATAAATTGAAAAAGTGAAGAATAGAGGATTGAAAGCCCAGTCAGGAGGTTAGATCTATGAGAGTAGGTACTTGGTTCACTGCCATATCTCTAGGTCCTAAAACACAGCTGGTCCTGGATAAGTATTGAATAAATGTGTGATGCCTGAATGAATAGTATGGCAGAAGTATGCAGAAGGTAAAGTCTGGACTCTGAGCTCAGAAGAGAAGTTAGTGACAGGCAGCATGGATTCAAATGGTCCATAACTAATTGGACCATTGAGAGATGTGTACGATTGTAAATGTGAGAGAAAAGGTGAACGGGCTAAGGATGGAACCTTGATTGTGTGTGTTTCAATTGTTCAGTCGTGTCCAACTCTTTGCAGCCCCGTGGACCGTGGCCTGCCAGGCTCCTCTGTCCATGGGATTCTTTAGGGAAGAATGGAGGGGTTGCCATGCCCTTCTCCAGGGGATCTACCCTACCCAGGGATTGAACCCGTGTCTCTTGTGTCTCCTGTATTAGCAGGCAGGTTCTTTACCACTAGTACCACATGGGAAGCCATTTGGGAACCTTGATTAACTCCTATAATTACAATTAAAAAGGGAGAAAACTAGGAGCAGGTAGGACGGAGACATCAGAAAAGTGAATCAGGAGATTATGTTGGTCAAACAGATAAAGGAACACGGTTTGTGTAAGTCCAGATTATAAATAATTTATTTTAAATTTTGAGATTTTTTTTAAGTGGACTGACTTTAAAGAATTCATAGATTCATGTTCCCCTAACATGAGAAATGATTTTAACAGGATGTGAGACTTGAGAATCAAGGGCAAACCAGTCAAATATTTATAAGTATATCCCAGATGAGGGGAAATTTCGGGATGGCACTATCGTATTTTGGATTTAACACACAGTTCTTTGAGAGTTCTTTTTACTACATCTTTGAGCTAAATATGTAAGCTTTAGCATGTTATACATAGTACTTAAGCAACAGGATAATTATAGCACAAAAAAATGTTTACTTCATGAATTCATTTAAATAGTGTCTCTATTAGTGACCTGCCCGAGGATATTTTAAGTGATTATATTAAGCTTTTTTTTTTTTTCTAGACAATTTTTGTGAGACTTATTTTGCCTCAAGCAGGCACTTGGTTCGGTTGTTTTAAAAACTGAAAAAGACATAAGCTGAAAAATAGGCATTGGTTTCTTACTACTTTATGGCTTCAGCAATCATTCTGAATCCTCTTGATAGAGTGTTAACTGCATCAACAAGCAGGAGGATTTCACGTTAAATTTTCTGACTAACTTCTCTGCAGTTGCTTCTTGGCTGCCTCTTTAGAGCCCACTGTGGAATAAAATTAAAACAGTTTTTATGAACTAACAATTTAGTTGCAGAAAATGACATTTTCTCTTTTCCCTGAATGGCACTGTGTATTCCTTCTGAATTTCCTGCACACACCCCACGGCTCTGGTTTCTCCTCCCTCATCTATCTCTCATACATAGTTGTTTAGTTGCAAAGTCGTGTCGACTCTTTTGCAACTCCATGGACTGTAGCCCCACCAGGCTCCTCTGTCCATGGGATTTCCCAGGCAAGAATACTGGAGTGGGTTGCCATTTCCTTCACCGGGGATAGAACCCACATCTCCTGAACTGGTAGGTGGATTCTTTACCACTGAGCCATCAGGGAAGCCCATTTTTTATAGTACCACTTCATTAATTTTCCTAAAGCAGAATTTTGACAATCCAAAACTCTTCAGTGGCTCCCTATTCCATCCTTTTTTAAACCCAGCTCATCCATCACAGAAGAATCAACCCAAATGCTGTATATTCCCCGTTAGCGTTTTGTTGATCTTCTCTGCTAAAGTCCCCACCTCCACTCTCAGTATCTTATTCCTCTTGCAATAGTGTTCATCCCATCCTGCCTTACGTGAAATTACGTATCTCACCCAGGAGAATGAGGGGCAAGGTCTTCTTTATATTTTTGCTTACTCCCCAGTTGCTTTGTGCATAAAAAACTCTCGTTTGTTGGTCATCATATTGTACACATTGAATATGTACAGTTCTTTGAATATCATTTATAACTCAGTGAATCAGGTGAGGGGGTTGTTTGTTTTTCAGTGTCACTGTTTCTGGATTTTTGCTTAAAATCATATCTCTTTATTATTTTCATCATGTTTGGACAAAGCTTCTTATCTAGGTTTTTTTGTCTTTCCTAGAATTTCAAATGGCCTCTGCTTTTTTTTTCTTATTGAGTAAAGAGTAATGTACTTTTTACACTTTCCTCAAGCTTTTTTATCCCTTCAGTCATGCTTGCAAGGCTGCCTCTCCAGCTGTTTTTTTAAAAACGCAAAATAAATACACGTTGTTGGATAAATAAATGAGAAATAATCTCAAAATGACAAACTTGCAAGTGACCCTTCTTTCTTGTATGTTCCTGATCTCTTACCCCTTTCCCATGGTGCCTTTCACTTTGTAATTCATAATTTAATCATTCATTTGTGTTAATGGTCCTGTCTGTTCTCTTCCTGTTGGATTCCTGAGCATCCTATTTATTTTGTTTGCTTCTGCATCTCAAGTACTCTGAGTAGTGCCTGTCTTACAGGTTGAGTCAAGGAGTCAGACTTGAGGCCGAAGGTCAGTGTCTCCCTGTTTCTTGGGTTGTCATTGATGGTTTTCAAAGGCAAAGGACTGTGGTGTTGGAAGAGCAGAGAAGAGAGTGGAACTATGGAGTGAATTTTCTGCCACTTACGAGAAAAGGACAGCCTCTTGACTGCTGTAAAGGTCGTTTCCTCACCTGGGGAAGATTAATAGGACCTAAATTACAGTGTTTATGTGAGGACTGAGTTTTAGGGAGAAAAAGCTTCCAATAAAATTAATAGCAGACCTTTACTGATTGTTCCTAACATGGTCAGACGTGTGCTGCACCTTTCCATCACTGTCACCGTACGTCTTCACAGCTGCTCTGTGAAGCAGGGACCGTTGTTGCCCCATCTCACAGTAAAGAGAAGGTTCCTGCTCAGGACTGTACAGTGGCAGGGGCAGTTGAACAGGGGGCACTCAGACTTGACCAGGTCTGCTGGACCTGAAGTGCAAGCTTGTAACACCTGCCTCCTGGGTATATGCCCTTCCTACCATCCTGCCTCCTAATGAGGAGCGCCTAGAAGGCTGCTTAATTTCTCCTTTGGTGCAGGCATTCCAGATCTTTTTTTCCTGCTTTCTTTCACACTTGAGGGATGCAGAGGGCTCATGAGTGAGTACTACTGGTCCCCTGGTGGTGGCTTTATGAACCTTGTCCTCCCACCATTTATGACTCTGATAAATGAGTTGATCATTACAGCTTCCTCTACTTTATTTACTGAAAAAATACTGACACTTTTAAGAATTTTTGAAAAGTCTATGAATGCCATTTCAGAACACCAGTGAAATCAATAATAATTCATTTATTCAGATATATATTTTGACATCTTGATATAATGTCAAAAAAAGGAAGGCATTATTTTCTGTATAAAGAAATTAGTCTCTTCAGGTTGCTGTTGTTTTTATTGGTTCATGTTTTTGACCATTGAAAAACTGTAAATCAGAGTTAGTGGGGGATGGATTATTTAAATATCTAGAAAAAAACATTTTTTAAGATTCAGGGGATAGATTTCTCATTTGAAATAGTTTGTTATTGGGTCAAATGCTGAAAAGTTACTTTAGAAAATATTAAAATGAAAAATAATTTCATTGTATCTTAAAAAGTTTCATTATTTTCAGTTGATTGGGAAATTTAGTAGGAGGCCAGAAAGAACTGGGAAAACATAAAATTTTATTTTATTGTTTTATTGAAGGATAGTTGATTTACAGTGCTGTTACTTTCACTTGTAGTTACAGGTACATATCAGTTCACTTGCTAAGTCATATCCAACTCCCATGAACTGCAGCATGCCAGGCTTCCCTGTCCATCTCATCCTTGCTGTCCCCTTCTCCTTCTGCCTTCAGTCTTTCCAAGCATCAGGGTCTTTTCCAATGAGTCAGTTGTTTGCATCAGGAGACCAAAATATTGGAGCTTCAGCATCAGTACTTCCAATGCAGGACTGAATTCCTTTAGGATTGGTTAGATCTCCTTGCAGTCCAAGGGACTCTCAAGAGTCTTCTCCAACACCACAGTTCAAAAGCATCAATTCTTCAGTGCTCAGCTTTCTTTATGGTCCAACTCTCACATTCATACATAACTACTAGAAAAACCATAGCTTTGACTAGACAGACGGACCTTTGTTGGCAAAGTAATGTCTCTGCTTTTAATATGCTTTCTTCAAAGGAACAAGAATCTTTTAATTTCATGGCTGCAGTCACCATTTGCAGTGATTCTGGAGTCCCCCTGGAAAAAGTCTCTCACCGTTTCCATTGTTTCCCCCATCTATTTGCCATGAAGTAATGGGGCCAGATTCCATGATCTTAGTTTTCTGAATGTTGAGTTTTTCTGAATATAGAAATAACACCCAAAAGAATGAAGAGATGGAGCCAAAGCGAAACAAGGCCCAGTTGTTGATATAACTGGTGATGGAGTAAAGTCCAATGCTGTAAAGAGCAATATTGCATAGGAACTTGGAATGTTTGGTCCATGAAGCAAGGTAAATTAGAAGTGGTCAAACAGGAGATGGCAAGTGTGAACATCAACATTTTAAGAATCGGTAAACTAAAATGGACTGCAATGGACGAATATAACTCAGATGACCATTATATCTACTACTGTGGGCAAGAATCCCTTAGAAGAAATGGAGTAGTCCTCACAGTCAACGAGAGAGTCTGAAATGCAGTACTTGGGTGCAATCTCAAAAACAACAGAATGATCTCTGTTTCCAAGGCAAATCATTCAATATCACGGTAATCCAAGTCTATGCCAAATCACTAATGCTGAAGAAGCTGAAGTTGAACAGTTCTATGAAGACCCACAAGACCTTTTAGAACTAACACCCAAAAAAGATGTTCTTTTCATTATAGGGGACTGACATGCAAAAGCAGGGAGTCAAGAGATACCTGGAGTAACAGGCAGATTTTGCCTTGGAGTACAGAATGAAGCAGGGCAAAGGCCAACAGTTTTGCCAAGAGAAC
>SJYC01100888.1:0-22877 GCA_006408675.1 Madoqua kirkii
AAGAATTTATATTCTCAGCCTCCTTATTTAATTTATATGCAGAGTACATCATGAGAAACGCTGGGCTGGAGGAAGCACAAGCGAAAATCAAGATTGCTGGGAGAAATATCAATAACCTCAGATATGCAGATGATACCACCCTTATGGCAGAAAGTGAAGAGGAACTAAAAAGCCTCTTGATGAAAGTGAAAGAGGAGAATGACAAAGTTGACTTAAAGCTCAACATTCAGAAAATGAAGGTCGTGGCATCCAGTCCCATCACTTCATGGGAAATAGATGGGGAAACAGTGGAAACAGTGTCAGACTTTATTTTGGGGGGCTTCAAAATCACTGCAGATGGTGATTGCAGCCATGAAATTAAAAGACACTTACTCCTTGGAAGGAAAGTTATGACCAACATAGATAGCATATTTAAAAGCAGAGACATTACTTTGTCAACAAACGTCCATCTAGTCAAGGTTATGGTATTTCCAGTGGTCATGTTTGCATGTGAGAGTTGGACTGTGAAAAAGGCTGAGCACTGAAGAAATGATGCTTTTGAACTGTGGTGTTGGAGAAGACTCTTGAGAGTCCCTTGGACTGCAAGGAGATTTAACCAGTCCATTCTAAAGGAGATCAGTCCTGGGTGTTCATTGGAAGGACTGTTGCTAAAGCTGAATCTTCAATACTTTGGCCACCTCATGTGAAGAGTTGACTCATTGGAAAAGACTTTGATGCTGGGAGGGATTGAGAGCAGGAGGAGAAGGGGATGGCAGAAGATGAGCTGGCTGGATGGCATCACCACCTCGATGGACATGAGGTTGAGTAAACTCTGGGAGTTGGTGATGGACATGGAGGACTAGCGTGCTGTGATTCATGGGGTTGCAAAGAGCCACGACTGAGCGACTGAACTGAATAATTAGTGACTTTGAGCATTCTTTCCTGTGCCTGTTGGCCATCTGTATGTCTTCTTGAAGAAATGTCTCTTTTGATCTGCCCATTTTTTAATTGGGTTGTGTTTTTGATATGGAACTAAGTGAGCTGTTTGTATATTTTGTAAATTAATCCCTTGTCAGTCACACTGTGAATAGTTTCTCTCATTCTGTAAGTTGTTTTTTCATTTTCTTTCTGGTTTCCTTTGCTGTGTAAAAGTTCTTAAGTTTGATTAGGTTCCATCTGTTTATTTTTGCTTTTATTTTCATTAGTCTAGGAAGCAGATCCAAAAAAATATTGCTCTAACATATCAAAAAGGATTCTGCCAATGTTTTCTTTTACTCTAAGAGTTTGAGAGTTACATGGTCTTAGAATTAGGTCTCTAATCCATTTTGAGTTAATTTTTGTATATGATGTTGAAGAATGTTTTAATTTTATTCCCTTACATAGAACTGGCCAGTTTTCTCAGAAAAACTTGCTATAGAGCCTGTGTTTTCTCTATTTTGTATTCTTGCCTCCTTTGTTGTAGATTAATTAACCATAAGTGTGTGGGTTTATTTCTAGGCTTTCTGTTCTGTTCCATTGATTTATGTGTCTGTTTTTGTACTAGTACAGTACTAAAACATGTAAAATTTGAAAGGAGATTATGAGCACTTAATCTCAGATACTGTTTCAACAGAGATAAATTTTGCTTTTTATTTTTGGTAGTTATATTGTAGTGACTAAGAACATAAGCTTTGGGGCAGTTCCCTGGCAAGCCAGTGGTTGGGACTTTATGCTTTCACACACAAAGGCCTGGGTTCCACTCTTGTTTTAGGGAATTAGGGTCCCACGAGCCATGGTGTAGTCAAGAAAGAAAAAAGAGCTTAAGCTTTGGAATCTGACCTAGGCTTGAATCTGCAGCTTTCTGCTCATTGAATCTGTGTGCTTAGACTATGCAGTTCTGTTTTGAAGAATAGTTTTGCTTATTTATTTATTAGTCTGAGCTGGGTCTTCGTCACTACATGGGCTTCTCTCGCTGCAGAGAGCTGGGACTCCTCTCTGGTTGTGGTGTGCAGGCTTCCCATTGCAGTGGCTTCTGTTGTGTGGAGTATGGGGTCCACTTCAGTAGCTGCAGCACGAAGGTGCAGTTGTTGTGGCTCCCCAGGCTCCAGAGACCAGGCTCAGTAGTTGTGGCTCATGGGTTCAGTTGCTCTGAGGCATGTGGGATCTTCCCCGGTCAGGAATTGAACCCATGTCTTCCATGCAATGGCAAGTGGATTCTTTACCACTGAGCCACCAGGGAAACCCCTATTCTTAACATTCTGAATCTTCATTTTTCTTGTCTGTAAAGAAGGAACAATACCTGCCTCATCGTGTTATTCTATTACATTGAAATAATATATATAAAACATTTAATTAGATGTGCTCAGTATATTGTTGGTACTCAGTATGCTCAGTATATTGTTAGTACTCAGTATATGTTTATTTTATTATATTATTGTTGAAATACTTCTAAGATAGAATGAGGTATTTGAAAATCTCTTTGCAGATAAATGGGAAACATTTTTATGGAATCCTGTGTATAGCTGTCAACTTGGCATAGGATGCCTTTTTTTAAATTGCTGATTCGAAAGTGGACTTTATCTTATCTTGGGATGAACTATCAACTTCTCCATTAGTGAACTTATAACTAATGAAATTGTGTTGCAGAGAATGGAGTAAGTGGATGCTAATTCTAAGTTTCTTATATAAAATTTGTTTTCCAGGAGAATGCATAGAAGGGCTGCGGGAAAATGACTACCTTCTGATTCACTCGTGCCGTCAGTGGACCACCATCACTGCCCATAGCTTGGAGGAGGGGCACTATGTCATTGGGCCAAAGATAGAGATTCCGGTACATTATGCAGGTAAAGCTCCTCTCAAGGGACAGGGCCACGGAAGGGTACTTGAATATGCTAATTTTCTCCTCCAAGGTGAGAAAATAGGAGTTGTCTATAAACTAGAGGATATAAGACTTGGCAAAGAAGAACAAAACACTTTGGTTACCAGATTCATTTTGTCATAGGCATTTCTAATTAATGCATGTAGTTAAGCATGAATTCTTTTTTTCCTTTGATGATCTTGTGCATTTTTTTAACTTTCTATTTTGTACTGGAGTATAGCCATTTAACATGTTGTAAAAGTTTCAGGTGGACTGCAAAGGGACCCCGCCATACATGTACACGTGTGTGTTCTCCCCTAGACTCCCCTCCTCTCCAGGCGGCCACGTAACATTGAGCAGAGTTCCCTGTTAAGCACAAATTCTTCTTAGATATTCATAAAATAAAAATGTTACAAAGATCTTCTTTGGTAAGGCAGTCCATATGTGTAGGCAGCCTCTGAGCACAATTTGTGAATGACTTTGATTTCGTGGTTTTACAAGATACCGTTGCACAAACAAGCATTATGGTCTGGTTTTAAAAGTGTTGAAAAGTCAGATACCTGCACATGTCCTTCTGCAAAGGAGCATTTAGAACACAGACAGCAGAGGTGACCTTACTGCTTTAGTTGAATCAAGAGAATAGCTACTTTCCTGCCTCACTGGGAATTCTGTTCAGTGGGAATTCCATTCAGTGTAACATGTTACTGTTGCATTTATTTAACTAATTTTTAACTAGTTTAGTTACCGTATTTGTTAACTAATTTTACTATTATTTAACTAATTCCTTTCCATGTCATTTAACTAATCTTCATTAAGGGCTTTCTAAGTACTAGCACTGTTCTAGGAATTTAGGATCCATCTAGTTAGTAGCTTGAATCCATTTTCAATAGTGGCAGTTTATACATGCAGTTTTTAAAAAGCGTTATATATATATATCCTATACTTCCTTCTGTTCCTTATAGTTCATTATGTGAAGGATCTTTTACTTTTTCTCTGCTGTCATTAATGTTTCGAAAGTCTGTAGCAGGACGCCCTAGACTGCTGTCATGTTTTTGAGCAAAACCTCTGCATTGCCCAGAGAGTTGTCTGTCTGGAAAAGGGCCTTCACTGTATTCCCACTCCTAGAACAGCGGTAAATGGTATGTGTTCAGTAAATATTTATGAGATATAAGAATGGTTTGGTCCCCCTTTTATTTCTAGGGGTCTTCATTGCTGGATATGACCTAAGGGTCACTAAACTTCTCAAAATCCTTATTACAGAAAAAATTTTAAGAAAAGATTTCTGTTGCCTGAAACTCTGTCCTAGAATTATCTTTGCCAGCCGTAGGAGTAGCCTTCATAGAAAAAGGAGGAACATATAGCTATAGAAAGTGAGGTTGGGAGCCAGGCAAAGGGACAGAGAATGCCTGCCTGGCCTCTCCTTCCAGTGGTCACACGACAGGTGAGTTCCGTGCTCGTTTTAGCCGAGCCAAAATTATGGTTCCTGAACTTCATGGAAAACCAAGAAGGAAGAGGTAAGGTTGTGATTCAGATGAATAAATTTACCTAATCGGTTGTGTTCTTTTAGTAGATTGGCTTTTAGTCTTTCCCTCAAATCCTTGTGAATCGCTGTTACACTGCTTGTCCCAAACGAATGTTATCATTTGATCAGGTGTGCAGATTTCTTTAGAGACCCCATATGCCACCAGTCTCTCTAACCTACTGCTCAGAGCTCTCATGCTGTGATTCTAGTCCACTTCTCCAGACTTAGCTTTTCCACTCTGAAGAGCAGGCCTTCCCCTCTGGCTAAATTAGTCACCTTCCTGTGTCCGGGTCGTTCTGAGTGCTTTTCCGTGTAACCATTCCCCGGCCAGAGTTGCCTTCCTTAGCCGAGCTTCCTTCAGAGCCTGTCATTGCGTCAGGAAGCTGCTGGCACCCCCAACTTGTCCCCATGTGTCTCCTGATGTGCTTACCTTGTATCACATGCATTTGGCACATGTCCTCAAGTTTCACTGCATGACCTTTTCCTTGTGCTTAGTCACTTAGTCATGTCCACTCTTTGTGACCCCATGGACTGTAGCCCACTTGGCTTCTCTGTCCATGGGATTCTCCAGGCAAGAATACA
Organism: Madoqua kirkii; assembly: GCA_006408675.1. Classification (NCBI taxonomy): domain Eukaryota; kingdom Metazoa; phylum Chordata; class Mammalia; order Artiodactyla; family Bovidae; genus Madoqua; species Madoqua kirkii. The sequence goes on from SJYC01100888.1 coordinate 4,920, forward strand.
GGTGTGGGTTGCCATTTCCTAGTCCAGGGGATCTTCCTACCCAGGAATCAAACCCATGTCTCCTGTGTCTCCTGCTTTGCAAGCAGATTCTTGACCTGCTGAGCTATTGCATGCACCCATATCTCTACTTGCCAGTTGGACTGTACGCTCCTTAACAAGTGAGACTGATTTAAAAAGCCTTTGTGAGTCTTTTGGATCTCTACACAAAAGATACAGTTCTTTATGGCTGTGGGTGTTCCATCCAGGGACCTCAAACTGGGCTACATATCTGGGAATCACCTGGGAAGCTTTAAAAATGACTGATGCCCAGTTCCCACATCCAAGGTTCTGATTTAATTGGCTTTGAGTGTGGGCTGAGCGTCAGGATTTTAATAGCTCCTCTTGTTATTCAGCCAAGGTTGGAAATCCTTTGTTCTGGAGTGGGCATTCACTGTGTCAGATGATGAGATTTCCCCAAACACCTGCAAATACTTGCAAATGCTTTGTTGTTCTAAATATATATATATTTTGACATTCATCTTCCATTGGGATAAAAGATGGTGTGTCAACAGCTTACTCTTTATCTGCAAGGAAAGTGATAGTCCACTTAATTGGGAACCCCAAGCAGTATATTGGAAATGATACTTTTTCATTTTTAAAGTAAAGTTGAGGTGCCCAGGCTAAAAGGAAATATGAGCACTAAGATTGAATCACTTTACATGAAAAGAAAGAAAACATATTAAAGGAAGAAAAATTTGAAATGGAACTGTCTTAGTTCAAGTTGCTGTAACAAAATTCCATAGACTGGATGGATTGTAAACAAAAGAAATTTATTTCTTGAGAAATCCAAGATCAAAGTGCCAGCAGATCTGATGTCTGGTGAGAGCCCACTTTCTGGTTCTCAGATGGTTATTTTCTTGGTGGGTCTTGATATGGTAGAGAGAGAGGAAAAAAAAAAAAAAAAGACATCGAGAGTGGGAGAGAACAATCAGCTTTCCCAAGTCTGTTCTTACAAGGGCACTAATCTCATTCATGAAGGCTCCACCCTCAGGACTAATTGCCCTCCAAAGACTCTACCTCCAATTCCATCACACTGGGGATTTAGCCTTCAGCATCTGACTTTGGGAGGATGTAAACATTTCAGTCCATAGCAAGGAACTAGTGTTTTATGAGACTTGATAAAATCATTTCAAAGAATATCCTCAGGTCTATTTTATTTCAAAGGATTTATGACCAAGTCCAGCCTTTGGAAGAAAGAGAGCATAAAGTAAATAGATGAGGCTAAAAATACCATTTATGTCTCTGGTTTAGTAGTGTTCTAATTTTAGTTATTAGAAGAAACACTTATGCATATTTTGCTAATTTGTTATAACTTCATTTACATTGAGAGTCATCACTCATTCTTTGAGAATAATTAATAATTAAGTATATTTGATGTAGGAATAAAATCTACCAGCTTTGTAATCGGCCTAGTTGGATTCCTGATTCTGCCACTTACTATGTGTGTTTGGGCAAGTTACTCCACCTCTCTGGATCTTAATTTCCTCATCTATAAAGTGGAGACAATGAGTGCCTTTCTCTTGGGTGGTTGTGAAGATTAAAAGAGGTGCAAGGGAAGCACCTTTCTGAGTGCTTGTTTGTATAGTCACTCAGTCAAGTCTGACTCTTTGCAACCCCATGGCCTGTAGCCCCCCAAGCTCCCCAGTCCATAGGATTCTCCCAGGCAAGAATGCTGGAGTGGGTTGCCATTTCCTTCTTCAAGGGGTCTTCCCAACTCAGGAATCAAACCCAAGACTTCTGCATTGCAGATTCTTTACTACTGAGCAAAGTGGGAAATTCTTACTATTAATACTTACCAAGTGCTCCATGGTGTTAATGGTGGTGATTACCGTAACGATAGCACAGTGTTTCTGAAGATTTAACTCTTGGTTTTGAGGTACAGATTACAAGTTGAATTACTTTTCTGCTCATTAAAGCAGACTGACACCCCTCAGAGCTGTTTCGGCTACTGTTTTGTTGTTTTAAACTTCTTATTTTGAGGCTGCAATAGTATGATAGATTCCTTTATATTATTTACCCATTTTTGACCATCATTTTGCTATGTTTATTGTATTCTTTTCCTCCATCTCTTTCTCTACATGCACACACACACACACACACACACCCATATTATTTATTTATTTATCCCAAATCTTTGGAGCAGACCACACACATCCCCCTTGTGCTTCATTATGTGGTTCCTAAAAGCAAGGATATCCTTGTATGTGACCACATTACTATCAGCAAATTCAGGACGTTTAATACTTTGAATAAATCTGCAGCGCATGTTCTGGTTTTGTCATTTGTCGCAATATTTTTTCCCCCTCCAGGACAGCCTCTAGTCTGAGACCACGTACTGTTTTTTCCTATCATGTCCCTTTAGTCTCCTTTTATCTGGGACCGTTCCTCAGCCTTTCTCATGTTCCTTGACAATCCAGAAGTATGTGGGCAAGTTGCTTTTTAGAATAACCCTCACTCTGGGTTCCACAGGCTCTTCATGATTAGATTGAAATGATCACTTGGGGCTGATTGTGTCCTCCTCGGTGAAATCACATCTGGAGACACGGGTGTCCCTCTGTCCCTTACTGGTGACCTTGGTTTTGATCTCTCGGTTAAGACATCTGATTTCTCTGTTGTATAATTAGCATGTGCTTTGTATTACTGGGAAGTTTGAAAGAAGATTCTTTGAGGTTCTGTGGGTATCCTGTTCCTTCGCTAACTCCCTACCCTCTTTTATTGAGCAGTTGTTGATGATACCTATCTGATTCAATTGGTACTTTAAAGGTGGTAAAATAGTGCATTTCTAACTTAACTCCATCATTCCTTCTTCCGTGTGTTGTCATTCTGCTGTAAGGAAGAGCTGTTCCTCTCTCCCACTGTGCCCTTACTTACCTGTTACTATCAGCATGGAGTTACAGATTCTTACTTCATGCAGGGGGTCAAAATATCTCCCTGTCCTTATTTATTTTGAGGCTCGGCTTGTCCATATGTTGCCATTTGGGTACGAGCTGGCCCATCCATCTTTGTGACTTGCCCCCTTTGTCCTTATTTTCTGGTATAGGTGGCAGCTGTTTTTCTCCTTCTCAGTGTACCATTTCCATCAGAGCCGCTGCACTGTCCCGTCCCAGGCAACTTTGTGGTCTCTCTAAATGGTGTCCCTTGGAGTTGTGCAGTACACAGCCTGGTGGTGGTGGTGAAGTCGCTCAGTCGTGTCCGACTCTTTGCAACCCCGTGGACTGTAGCCTACCAGGCTCCTCCATCTATGGGATTCTCCAGGCAAGAATACTGGAGTGGGTTGCAGTTTCCTTCTCCAGGGGATCTTCCCAACCCAGGGATCGAACCCAGGTCTCTCGCATTGGAGGCAGACGCTTTAACCTCTGAGCCACCAGGGAAGCTCAGTACACAGCCTAGGCAGCCATATACAGCTGTATTCACATATATTCCAAAAAATAGCAAAACTCAGCATTTTTAGAAAAACCACAATCCCGAGTGCCTTTCTCATATTTTTAATCAGAGATTTTCATGAAATTCTTCATGTGAAAAGAAATACTGTCATAAAATTTTCAGAGAAGAGAAATACGGCTTGAAATTATTATCAGAATTCCACTCTCACATGGTGGTGATAAGAATCACCTTATTCTGAATTCTGAAATTATTAGATGTGCTTTGAGAAAAATATAAAGACATCCTTCTTTCTGATGAAGTACATTTTTTATTTGTAATAAAAAGAATTTTCTTGGTTTAACAAACAGTTGATTCCGAGAGAGAGAATGTGTTTAGTCAGCGTCATGTATTTTGCTAAAGCAGAGAAACTACTCAAGAAAAATTGGCATAGGGTTTAGAAATGTGATGGCCACTTTCACACACGCTTTAGTCAAAAGGCATCACAGATCAATTCTATCCAAGCTCTAACTCCTTGTTGCTAGCGAAAGGGCAAAGATTTCCTAAGGAATGTACAACGGGGAATTCGGAATTTTTCTGCATACTCAGACCATCTAAACTCCTCCCTGGCCTCCTCCACTGCTAACTCACCCTGAACATCTCCCACCTCCCCAGTTTATCTTGACTTGTTCAACAACAACAACAACACAAAACAACATTCTTTTTAAAAATTAGAAAAAGGAACCTAGTGCCACTTAATTATAGCCAATAGTTTGTACAGATGAATGATCTCCCTTTAACAGTTCAGATTTCTCTTAGTCAGATTCCTTTTGTCTCTATAGTTCAGAGCATTCGATCAAGCTCACTCAACACTGCTTACACTAAAGCAAGTGTCTCGGGTTTAGGCTAAACCTTCCTAGGGTGTTAACCCTGATTTGGTATTCACAATTTGACATTTTGTCTGTTAAAACTAATGTAACTTCAGACTCCACAAAAAGCTGGATATGCTGTTGCCTCTGGAATTTGCCCTTTTAAGCTCCAAGTTTCCAACTTATAAAATGGAGATTTTCCTTAGAAAATATCGTGAACATTCTCTGAGCTCTAATTTGCGTTATTGACTCAACAGCTTCCCTACCTCAAGATGAGTACTAAATGATGTTACCTCCTCATTCTCACCTCTCTCCTGAAAACTAACCAGAGAGAGCTGTCCAGGGACAGAGCTCTGAGAAGTCAGATGAATCAGAATGTGAGGTGTCTGTGTACCCGTGGTCCACCACTTGGGGAAGTAGTGGGATTCTGCCTGGGTTTATGAAAATGCACATCTTTCGATGGTATGCTCGGTGTCTTCACCAAACAGACTGCCACTTGAACATAAGCATCTGAGATAAACCCCAGCCACATTTGTCTTCTATTTTTAAATTCTCAGCCTTCTGCAAATCCAGTGACTCTTTAATAAGCTAAAATAATCTCAGTACTTCCCATCTCCAGTCAATCCTAAAGGAAATCAACCCTGAATATTTGACGCTGAAGCTGAAACTCCAGTACTTGGCCATCTGATACAAAGCGCCAGCTCATTGGAAAAGACCCTGATACTGGCAGATTGAAGGCAGGAGGAGAAGGGAGTGACAGAGGACGAGATGGTTAGATGGCATCACCGACTCCATGGACATGAATTTGAGCAAACTCCAGGAGACAGTAAAGGGCCGGGGAGCCTGGCATGCTGCAGTTCAGGGGGTCACAAAGAGTTGGACACAGCTTAGCAACTGAACATCAACAACAACTTCCCTCCTAGCTACAAGATGTACAGAAATAAGTAACAGTGGAACTCCAGGTTAGTTAGAATTGCTTATGAAATCTGCAAGGTCCTTAACAAGCACCTGCATTTATATCAGCAGTACCGGTTTTTAAAAATGTAGGATGTGCGGTGTCTGTCTCTCAGGCAAAATTATAGTAATATGATATCTAACATAACCTTGAATTGTAATCACTGAACAAAAGAAATGTTGAAACAAGCTAATTTTATTCTCCTGGGTTGTGAGTTTAATTAGTGTGAATCATCCATTTATAAAAGTAACTACTTGTTTAGAGCAGTATGTGTACTTTGTTATATGGTGTAAAGCTTATGTGATAAAATGGAAAGTAACCAGTCTGTCTTTTAAAAAGTCCTCAGTACAAATATTAGGCTTGCCAGGTGCATCAGTGGTAAAGAATCCACCTGCCAGTGCAGGAGACTTGGGTTCGATCCCTTAGTCAGAAGATTCCCTGGAGAAGGAAACGGCAATCTTGCTTGGAAAGTCCCATGGACAGAGAAGCCTGGTGGGCTATACTCCAGTGGTTTGCAAAAAAAGTCAGAGATGACTTAATGACTAAATAATAACAGTACATGGCAAGCAATATTATCCCAACCAGTTTTGCCAGTACCAGTAATAAATATTAGCTAAGAAATAACCCTTTTTCATAACTGAATCTTTAGGTCACAGTTAGCAATAACTTTATTTAGTGCTTGCTTTTCTCTAGTTGCTTCCCTGGTGGCTCAGACGGTAAAGAATCTGCCTGCAATGGAAAAGACCTGGGTTTGATCACTGGGTTGGGAAGATCCCCTGGAGGAAGGCATGAAAACCCACTCCAGTATTCTTGCCTGGAGAATCCCCATAGATAGAGGAGCCTGGCGGGCTTTAGGCCACAGGGTCGCAAAGAGTCGAACACAACTGAGCAACCAAGCATATATTCTCTTGTTGGGCTTCCCTGGTGGCTCAGTGGTAAAGAATCTGCCTACAGTGTAGGAGACATAGGAGATTCGGATTCAGTCCCTGGGTTGGGAAGATCCCCTGGAGGAGGGCAATGGCAACCCGCTCCAGTATTCTTACACTGAAAATCCCGTGGACAGAGGAGCCTGGTGAGTTGTGGCCAGCGCGGTCACAAAGAGTCAGACACAACTGAAGCAACTAACCACACGCACAGATTACATTCTTTGCTTGTATGTCTTCATATAACTCACTGGAAAAGACCCTGATGCTAGGAGGGATTGGGGGCAGGAGGAGAAGGGGACGACCAAGGATGAGATGGCTGGATGGCATCACTGACTTGATGGATGTGAGTCTGAGTGAACTCAGACTCTGGGAGTGAACTCTGGGAGTTGGTGATGGACAGGGAGGCCTGGCGTGCTGCGATTCATGGGGGCTCAAAGAGTCGGACACAACTGAGTGACTGAACTGAATGGGTGTGATTGGAGCTCAGGACTTGCAGCTCCACAGCCTGTTTCCTCCACCACAGTTCTTCTTGAACGTGCTAGAAGGCACTTCCACACAGAAGTCATCCTGACAGTCACAGAGAAGAGAGATCTGTTAGAATTCGGTGGTAAATTTAGTAAAGCTTCTGCTTTTCTCTCCTTTCACCCAGCTCCCCATGTGTATTCTGACTCTAGGGGAAAACTAAGGAAACATATTTATCTTGACCTTTTCTAGATTTATAAGTCATCTGCATACAGGTGACGTTCTCATCTCTCCAAGTAAATTACAGAAAGTGGCAAAGACAGAAGAGCTTCCTGGAGAGCCCTGGGCTGGGGAGGAGATGGAGGGAACCTGAGGGGCTTCCTACCCAAGTCTGGAGGCCCAGGGAGAGGGTCCTTTAAATGTAACTGAGGACATTGGTGGTCTTCTAATGGACAGTCTCAGGGAATAAATAGAAAAATCAGACTTCGTGAGGGGGTTAAAAATGAGTGGAAGGTGAGACAGCAGGCATGGATAACTATGTTTGTCACAGTATGTTAAAGAAAAGCTAAGGGAGAGGACATAGGAGTGAAGGACTTCTAATCTTTTTTTTTTTTTTTTGACAATAACAGAGTTGGAGGCATCTTTCTTGGTTGGAGGATTACTCAAGAGAGGATAAAGGGGGAAACTAATTAGTATAATAGCCCAGTGTCCAGGAAGTTGTCTCTGCCGATGTTTCCACTTCCTGATGTACCTGGTGTAGCTCCTGTAACATAGTGTTTGTGGTCAGAGGTCTTTCATACTTGAGTGTCACCCAGATGTTTTAACTCAAAACAAAGAACTTAATGTAAGCATCAACCTTTGATAGAAGAATGACTTGAGGATTGTTGTCAGCCTTTGGTATAGCTTTCTAGTTTTACTTCTAAATACTTAAGAATAATAACCCAAGTACACTAGAATGTGAATGGTAGTCATCCTGAGATGACATTAGGGAATCATCTTGATTTTGTATTAGGTGTGATTCTAGTGTTACAGTTTTGAAGAAAAATATCCGTATTTGTTAGAGACACACTGAATTATTTAGGGGAGGGGAATATGATTTTCATGTATAAAATACTTCAAAATCGAACATCAATATAGATGAATATTGGGCAGGCTGTTAAAGTTGTTTAGTCTAGGTAAAGGGTAGATGATGTTCATTTTTTGTATGTTTCAAAATTTTTTTAATAAAAAGGGGAAAAGGACTCACTGATAACAACCAGCAGCAAAGTGAATTTTTGTGTCCAACTCTTCAGTGGTATTCTTAACAAAATCATTCCTACCTCAATCCTTGAACCATACTTACAGTCTTAAGTAATTTCTGGAGGGGTGAAAGTTCACCTTTCCCTGGGTTGTTCTGTTCCAGGGTCAAGTGTAGAAACAGCCCAGTGCGAGGTGAACCAGAGAGAAATGATTCTCTTTTCACCACGTGGTGGAACCATCCCCAGCCTCCTTTGGAGGCTTGATTGCTCCCAGTCCATCGGCTCCCAGAGCTTGACCGAGTTGGTGGTGGTAATTTAAGTATAGAGGAGAGGGTGTGGGTGAGAGTGTGTGTGTGTGAGTGAGATTTGAGAAGAAAGGAAATTCTTTTGCATTCATTTCTCCTTAAAATCAGAGCTCTATGGGAGAAATGGAAAGGGGGCATATGACTAAATACAGGGCAGAGTCAGTGTCACAGTATGTGGCTTTTCTTGATCTATAAACATTGGTAAAAAACTTCCATAAAATATTTGAGATTCCCTCGATTGCTGTTTTCACTTTTCAGCCTGTTTACTTTCAGAATCCTTGAAAATCACATACTGAATCAACACACAGAAAATCTGGGCTCTGAAATGTAAAACAAACAGAGTATGCAAACAAGGATGGTGTTTAGAGTTCAAAACTCCAGGTTGCTGTTTTCTCTTTTTTCTACCCCCTGCCCTCCAGCTTATATGTCAGCCCCGAATGGAAAGTTAGTACTTGAAAGATCACTCCAGCTCGAGTCTGGTTTAACCTATGAGATGATGTGATTAACATCAGGTGGAAAGTTTGAACAAGCTGCCTGTAACCACGCTGTTAATGGGGTGTTTATAACATGGGTGGGGATGGGTTCGTCTCACTTCGTAATTTGATTTCCATGTTGGATTTGTACCTCCGAGAGGTGGTGTGACCTTTTCAAAGGTTCCCTTTTAGCTTTTAAGAATTGCTTTGAGGTTTGTTTTTTTTTTTCTTTGCGGAAAACAGACTTCATATGTTCCAAAACTGATGGAGTGCTGGTAAAGCTTCATGAAGTCATTTTGCTCCGCACCCCACTCCAGCACTCTTACCTGGAAAATCCATGGACAGAGGAGCCTGGTGAGCTTCAGTCCATGGGGTTGCTAAGGGTTAGACACCACTGAGCGACTTCACTTTCACTTTTTACTTTCATGCATTGGAGAAGGAAATGGCAGCCTATGCCAGTGTTCTTGCCTGGAGAATCCCAGGGATGGGGGAGCCTGGTGGGCTGCCATCTATGGGGTTGCACAGAGTCGGACACGACTGAAGCGTCTTAGCAGCCGCAGCAGCACTTACCTTTATGACTCACCCTCCAGGACAGTTGTGTGCTGGCCTTCTGTTAAAGCTCTTACCCAACTGGGGAGTTGTCAGGTGTGCTGTCCACAGTAGAATGACAGACCACGTGTACCGTGTGAGCCTTTCTGACATTTAGGGCAAGAAGGAGATGATTCAGACACTCACATGTGCCTTTTTCCCAGAAGGTGTACCTCAGCAAGGCCTCCAACCTGTTAGGACTGGTTTACAGAACATCATGGGGTTTTGTCCCTAAGAGTGAGTCAAGCCAATGGGTGAGCGTGAGACAAACAAGAAACACAGAACTTTTACCTTTTACACGTGAAAAATTGTTGTAGGTAACTGAGATGCCGTGGGCACATCGGTGTTTAAAATATTCCATGTCTCCCCTCATGTCTTTTGCATCCCGTGAGCTTAATACTCAGTGGCCGTTGCATCTTCCTGTACAGTCCTCCACAGCGTTTTCATCACCTCCGTGTTCTCTATTTTTCTTTTTAGATTTTATTTTATCTGCGCAGCACACTTTGTTGCAGTGTGTGCACTCAGTAGTTGCAGGGCTCTAGCTTAGTTGCTCTGCAGCGTGCAGGGTCTTATTCCCTGACCAGGGATCAAACCCACGTCCCCCGCATTGAAAGGATGATTCGTAACCACTGGACCACAGGGAAATCCCTCAGCTTTCTTACTTGTAGTAGTGAGGCCAGTCGCCCAGAGAGGGAAATTTCAGTCCCTTGTCCACCTCATGCCTTTTTATCTTTGCTACTCAAAGTAAGTGTGTGCCAGGTCTTGGTTTGGTTTGGTTTGCTGTTGCTGCTATTGTTGGCTTTTTTGTTGTTGTTGTGCTGGGTCTTCATTACAGCACACTGGACTTCTTTAGTTGTGGCATGTGGACCTACTTGGGGCATGAGAGATCTAGTTCCCTGACCAGGGATCGAACCCAGGGCCCCTTGCATTAGGGGCTCAGAGTCTTAGCCACTGGACCACCAGGGAAGTCCCCTGGCCAAGTCTTGTGGACACCACCTCCACAGCCCCTGCCGAAGCTGCTTCCCTTTTCCAGCCTGCCCTCACTGGGTCTCTGAAGCCCCTTCTGCCTCCTCCCTGCCCCCATTAGTCAGATTATTCTTTCTCAATTACTGCTGTTATTTCACCACTGACCAGGTAAGTACACTCTTCTAATCAGGACCAGAATAGACTCAACTGAGAGCGCTGGTCTCTATCCACACCTTGCCAGGCACCAGCCACAGTGGCCTGTTTGTTGTTCCCCAAATGGGCTGCACCCGCCTGCAGCACTCCATGTTGACCCGAGTCCTTGGATGGCTCACACTTCAGCCACCCCCAGCTTGTGAGCATCTCCCTCACACACCACCTCCCTCGAGAAGCTTTTCCCAGTTTTCCACACCATGTATACAGATAAGGTCCTTCCTGTGTGGAATCCTGTAGTAATTTGTGTCCAAGAGCATTTATGTCATGATCTTATTCTCCCCGCTTCTAAAGGCTCCTTGAGGACAGTCCTGTCCCTCACAGAACCTGGCACAGGCTTGGGTGGTTTAAGGGCTCACTAAATATTTTTGACGACGTGGAACTTGAGTCATTTTTAAAGAATGAAATTTTTTTTTTTTCCTTTTCCAGTCGGTTTACAAAGATGCCTGAGATGCCCAGAGAACAGTCTGATTTCCTTTCCCCTTGAAGCAGGCAGGTGTGGCTCTGAGCCCCTCCGTGACAGTGAGAGGGGCGATTGTGATGGTCTGATGGAGGCGCCAACTGTTGAATGAGGAGAGAGCAGTTCTGGTGGGGATGAGAGACGACACCCTCCGGTGACCGTTCCAGGAGAGGAGTCTTGACCGAGTGCCAGCTTGAGCAGAGCTGTGGGTTATGGACAGTGGTAAAGATAATGCAGGTGCTTTGTGGGTGAGAGGGGAAGGAGTGTTTAGAAAGAAAGGTCAGAAAGCCAGCTTGGAACAGATTTCAAGAGATGTGAGTTCTGGGATGAATATCGGGAAGGTCTTTGTACCTTGGGGGCAATAGCCCTCATTAGTCTCTTTTGGAGGCCACCTCCTCCTACGCCGATTCAGAATGGATGCTGAGAAATAAGAGAAAGAGAACAGAAAGTTGTTTGAATAGCCTGATGAAAAGATAATGAAGACCTGACCTAGGCTGGAGGAAGTGCTGATGAGGTAAAAGTTGATATCGAGATGCAGGGGACAAGGAAAAAGAAAGATAATTCTTCTGAGTGTTTTATTTTTTTGGTCCAGTTTTTAAGAAAGAGATTTTTGTTTTCCACCTCCCAGGCATAGGCCTTTCTCATGCATGCTTTTTCCTAATGGCTTTCATTTGTTTCTACCATTTTCTCTTTTGCTAAAAACACTCTTGCCTCTTAAAATGTTGTCAACAAAATAAATTTCAGGTTCTTCCTAAAAATAAATAGAGTAGAAAAGTAAAGATTCAGGTTTCTTTTGAAATGCTTTTGTGATCTTTTGGGGACACTCAGGGCCTTCTAGTAGAAGTTTCCCATCACCTCAGGTACAGGAGGTGCTAGTGGTAAAGAACCTGTCTGCCAATGCAGGAGACGTAAGAGACATGGATTCTTTCCCTGGATTGGAAAGATCCCCCAGAGGAGGGCATGGCAACCCACTCCAGGATCCTTGCCTGGAGCATCCCGTGGACAGCCTATCGGGCTACAGTCCATGGGGTCGCAAAGAGTCGGACACGACTGAGATGACATAGCACACACGCACTTAGAATTCTAGATTGATAAGAGTGTGCTCATCCTTTTAGTTTTTGAGCCTGCCAGGTAATCAGGGATAGGAGTTCCACTGAAAAATGTGTTTGATATAAGGCATCAAATGAAAGGTGGGAAAAAAATTATATACAAAAATCTAAAGGTATAAAAGATTGATACTACAAATATTTAATAGTGTGGCTTATATCTGGCAATTACTTACTTCCTCCATGCAGTAGGAATTTTCATTCTGTGTGTCAAAATCTAGGAAACTGAGTTGAGTGAAATAGTCTGGTCATATGTTTCCAGTGCTATGATAAAGACCTTCCTCTGTGAAAGGGAGTATGTGTTTCATAGGTTGATTTGAGATCAAAACGTCTGTTATGGAATCTGTTATAATTCTTAATAACTGTTACTTCCTTTATTTAAGAAAAAGAGTGTTTGTTTTCTTTCTTTACTTTAACATAGACCCAAGGTGGTCACGGAGAAGGCAGTGGCAACCCACTCTGTACTCTTGCCTGGAAAATCCCATGGACGGAGGAGCCTGGTAGGCTGCAGTCCACGGGGTCACTAGGAGTCGGACACGACTGAGCAACCTCACTTTCACTTTCATGTATTGGAGAAGGAAATGGCAACCCACTTCAGTGTTCTTGCCTGGAGAATCTCAGGGATGGGGGAGCCTTGTGGGCTGCCGTCTATAGGGTTGCACAGAGTCAGACCCAACTGAAGCAACTTAGCAGCAGCAGCAGCTGCAGCAAGGTGCTCAACCAAGTTTGAGCAAGCAAGGTGCTCAACCAAGTTGCGAACTTCTACCCACCTCCCCTTCCCAGGACATGTGGCAGTACTGTGAACACTTTTGGCTTTTGTGACAAGGGGAGGGGGACCTACTGTGACCTGGTGAGTAGAAACCAAGGATGCTGCTGATCATTCTGTAAGGCCCCAGAGGGCCTCCACTACAGAGACGCCAGTGGTGCTGAGATGGAGAAAATCAGATAGCAATAATCATGTTGTTATTCAGTTCAGTTCAGTTGCTCAGTGGTGTCTGACTCTGCTACCCCATGGACTGCAGCATGCCAGGCTTCCCTGTCCATCACCAACTCCCAGAGTTTACTCAAACTCATGTCCATCGAGTCAGTGATGCCATCCAACCATCTCATCCTCTGTCGTCCCCTTCTCTTCCTGCCTTCAATCTTTCCCAATAGCAGGGTCTTTTCAAATGAGTCAGTTCTTTGCATCAGGTGGCCAAAGTATTAGAGCTTCAGAATCAGTCCTTCAATGAATATTGACTGATTTCCCTTAGGATTGACTAGTTGGATCTCCTTGCTATCCAAGGGACTCTCAAGAGTCTTCTCCAGCACCACAGTTCAAAAGCATCAATTTTTCGGTGCTTAGCTTTCAGCATAAAATAGAGAATTTTTCAGCATAAAATGAGAATTTTTGATAATACAACATAAAATAAAACTGATATACTAATATTATTTTATAGCATTATATAATATATATAACTAATATAATAATAACATTATATCAGTTTTATTTTGTTTTGACAAAAATTCTGATTTTGCACAGCAGCTGCCAGGCAGACATGTCTTGGAGAAAAATGTCAGGGTTGATTGGTAAAACATAAGAAGTCGTTGCCCAGACTGAAAAAAAGCATATGAAGCATTTTTTTGCTGTTCTCAAATTTCTGAATGGGCATTGCATTCTGCACATACTCTCTGCTCCTGACAGCAGCCGTGGGTGTCATGGCAGAAAAATTCAGGGCACAGTGACAGTGCAGACCCCTTTCAATGCAAAGATTTGTTTAGCCTCCAGGACTACCCTGGCCCCTTCCTTCTCCCTTTTTATTGAAAAAGGTATATGTGTAGATGCCTGGAGTACACAAATTTTAAGAGAACTAAAATGACATTGTAAAACCTGGTCTCTCTACTTGAGACTGCAGTATGTATGTATGTATGTATGTATGTATGTAATATATGGTTCTTCGATGTTATTGAAATTAAGCATTTTACATGTTTTATCTGGGGAAGGGTCCAGATCAGCCCTGCTTCCTCCCAATAGAAGTGTCGCATCATTTCACTATTGATCATCATTTCTCTATGGTTATAGCTTCTTTCTCATTTTAACGAAGTTCAGGCAGCTGCATAGGAATCCAAGTCTAGGGGCCGAGGCTGCATTGAAGCAGTGCTGTTGCAGGTCTGGGGATCTTTCCAGACCCTAACTGAATAACTGGAAGCACCTCCTGGACTCTGGGCAGTGGGTGCAGAGGGTGGATGGACAAGTGGAGTGGAAGCAGTGTGTGTGTGTGGCAGAGGGTGGCGTGGTCTTTATCACACAGACCTGTGATCTCGTTTCATGGTAGAAACGGGCCCCTTCGCAGAAAAAACCAAGGCTCTGGGATCCTGGCCAAGGTCCTGCTGTCAGTAGGTGGAGACTGAAACCCAGAGCCGTCCAGCCATGCAGCCTGCCCACTACGCCCACAGCCTGCCTGCCACCTGCCCGGGGCCAGGTCACAGACTTCTACGGGCCTTCTGGGTTTGGGTTGCACCCTGTCAGCATAAGCTCACCTCCATGATACTTTTATCTGTGTTTCAGAGATAACCCTTTGGTAGCAGGTGGGGCCGGCCCTCGGTGACTAGCAAATTGCCTAAGTAAGGTGGAACAGCCAGTATTTCAGCCCATTGTTCCTGGGGCTGCTCCCCAGTCTGTCCAGGCAGGTGGGTGAGTCTTGAAGAGACGGATACTATCTCAGGAATGAGACCCTGCTCTGACTGGCTATAATGATCCTCTCAGTTTTTCCATCTTCCTCTACCTGGAGCCCTCTCGGCAGCCAGGACCCACACGTACTGTCTTTCTGCTCATCCAGCAGGAAAAGCTCACAGCTTTGAGGGTGTATTATTCCTCCCTCCCTCCCATGGGAGCGCCACGCAGAAAGGCCTCCTGTGTGTTCCCAGGGTGTAGAAGGGCTGGGGAAAAAAATCACGAACCCCATGTGCAGATAAACAGGGCAGACAGCTAGGGAAGTGTCAAGTTTGGAGGCACTGAAACGGAACCAGAGAATTCCTGGCGTACATAACTTCACATCAGCCCCGCTCTGCTCCCGAGCCCACACACATACACACCGTGTTTCGTGGCGAGTGTGTCTTCTCCGTGAGCCAGTGGAAGGATGTCAGGGGATGCACTGTGCCTCTTGCAGGAACTGTTAAGCTGGCCTCTCGTTGATGCTGTGATTGGGGGCGTTCCTGCGTGGCGGCTGTCGAGCGTGCTGCTGTGTAAAGAGGTGACGTCACTAGTGCCGCTGGTATCCGGCCATCCCCGTCTGCTGTCTTCGTGCTTGACCAGCCATGCACTCCAGACCTCGAATGCCATTGAAGTGGCGGGAGCCTCCTTGGGTCAGCTCTGCGATTGCTGGCAGGCTCCGGATCATGGCCTCCTCCTGTCTTTTGACAAAACCCAATGATAGCAGTGCAGTCTGGAAGATGATGAGGGTTCCTACTTTGATCTCTGGTCTTCTGTGGCTGTCTCAGTCCATTCAGGTCCCTCTGGCAAAATAATCACATACCAGGTGGCTTAGGAACAGCAGAAACTTACTTCTCACAGCTGTGGAGGCAGAGAAGTCCAAGGACATTGTGCCCACGTGACTGGGATCTGGGAAAGGCCCTCTTCTGAACTGCAGATGGCTGACTTCTTGCTGTGTTCTCTCTCGGTGGAGGGGGCTGGAGAGCTCTGTGGGGTCTCTTATGAGAGCACTGATCTCATTCATGACAGTCCCCTCTCCTGACCTGAACATCTCCCATGAGTCCTGCCTCCTAGTACCATCACATGAGCTTAGGATTTCAGTGTATAAATGGGAGGGAGGAGGACATATTCAGTCCATAGCAGTGGCTTAACTGCTTGGATTTTACTCCCCAACTAGAGTATGTAGTCTACCAAAGTGATAGTGTAGGGAGAAAGTTCATTGAGCATTGCAACTTCTTAGGGGCTTTGTGATCGTTTCTATATGTTGTCTAACTTTGCTGTGCCTCAGTTTCATCACTTATAAAATAGGGGAAATAATAACCTATATATACTTGTTTTGAGACTTCCAGGTGGGTCAGTTATAAAGAATCCACCTGCAATACAGGAGACGCAAGTTCGATCCCTGGGTTGGAAAGATCCCCTGGAGAAGGAAATGGCAACCCACTCCAGGATTCTTGCCTGGGAAATCCCATGGACAGGAAATCTGGTGAGCTCTGGTCCATGGGGTCGCAAAGAGTCAGACACAACTTAGTGACTAAACAACAACAATATTTGTTTTTCAGCTGAAATGGGCTTATAACTGATGCTTAGAAGAGCACTTGTCATATGCTGGGCGTATGTGTTCTAGGAAATGAGATTTCCAACATTGGAAAGGAGGAGAAAAACTATATGATTGTTTCATTAGAAAATCCCAGTAAATCAACTGAACCAAAGATTATAAATAACCTTAGAATTTAGTGGTCAGATATAAGGTTAGGTTATAAAATCAACAGTGCTCTCTAATACACTAGAAATCACCAAGTAGAAAATGTAATTTTTACACTGCATCCAGAACATATTCTCATTTCCCTTGAAGGTCCTTTCTCTTGATCTCAATGAAGATAGTTAAGCTTTGAGACGTCAACACATCTGTTACTCCATGAGACAGGTGTTTCTTTGTTGGCATATGAAAACATGTTAAATCTTATGTATAGATTTGTTATAACATTAAATATGTGCCTCCTGTCTTTACATGGAGGATCTTATTTACAGATTTCTTCCAAAAATCTATTTTGAGATATCCTGATGAGTTCATACCATACTTTTAATTCAGTCATTTGTCTGAACATGGGGACGTGTGATGAAACAGTTTTCTTAAGATTATGGTCCAGATTTTTTTTTAAACTAAGTGCATGCATGCAAATTTTCTGTTAGAAATTAGCCTTCCTGGCAACCTGTGTGTAGCTACAGTGGCGGTTGTGGTAGTTCTTGCTCTTAGATGGCCATAAGTCTCGACAAAATCTATGGATCACTTTACAGACAAAGTATATATAAATTGGTTTGCAAAACTGAAAAAGACACTTGTATTCCAGTGTTCATTGCAGCGCTATTTACAATAGCTAAAACATGGAAGCAACTTAGATATCCATCGACAGACGAATGGATAGAGAAGCTATGGTACATATATACTATGGAATACTCAATTCAGTTCACTTCAGTCGCTCAGTCGTGTCCGACTCTCTGTGACCCCAGGGACTGCAGCACTCCAGGCTTCCCTGTCCATCACCAACTCCCGGAGTTTACTCAAACTCACGTCCTTTGAGTCGGTGATGCCATCCAACCATCTCATCCTCTGTCGTCCCTTTCTTCTCTTGCCCTCAATCTTTCCCAGCATCATGGTCTTTTCAAATGAGTCAGTTCTTCCCATTAGGTGGCCAAAGTGTTGGAGTTTCAGCTTCAACATCAGTCCTTCTAATGAACTGATTTCCTTTAGAATGGACTGATTGGATCTCCTTACTGGCCAAGAGTCTTCTCCAACACCACAGTTCAAAAGCATCAATTCTTCAATGCTTAGCTTTCTTTATAGTGCACCTCTCACACGCATACATGACTACTGGAAAAATCATAGCTTTGACTAGACGGACCTTTGTTTGCAAAGTAATGTTTCTGCTTTTGAATATGCTGTATAGGTTGATCATAACTTTACTTCCGAGGAGCAAGTGTCTTTTAATTTCATGGCTGCAATCACCATCTGCAGTGATTTTGGAGGCCCCCCAAAATAAAGTCTGACACTGTTTCCAATGTTTCCCCATCTATTTGCCATGAAGTGATAGGACCAGATGCCATGATCTTAGTTTTCTGAATGTTGAGCTTTAAGCCAACTTTTTCACTCTTCTCTTTCACTTTCATCAAGAGGCTCTTTAGTTAGTTCCTCTTCACTTTCTGCCATAAGGGTGGTGTCATCTGCATATCTGAGGTTATTGATATTTCTCCTGGCAATCTTGATTCCAGCTTGTGCTTTATCCAGCCCAGCGTTTCTCATGATGCATT
>SJYC01100889.1:0-12956 GCA_006408675.1 Madoqua kirkii
AGGTGGCCAAAGTGTTGGAGTTTCAGCTTCAACATCAGTCCTTCTAATGAACTGATTTCCTTTAGAATGGACTGATTGGATCTCCTTACTGGCCAAGAGTCTTCTCCAACACCACAGTTCAAAAGCATCAATTCTTCAATGCTTAGCTTTCTTTATAGTGCACCTCTCACACGCATACATGACTACTGGAAAAATCATAGCTTTGACTAGACGGACCTTTGTTTGCAAAGTAATGTTTCTGCTTTTGAATATGCTGTATAGGTTGATCATAACTTTACTTCCGAGGAGCAAGTGTCTTTTAATTTCATGGCTGCAATCACCATCTGCAGTGATTTTGGAGGCCCCCCAAAATAAAGTCTGACACTGTTTCCAATGTTTCCCCATCTATTTGCCATGAAGTGATAGGACCAGATGCCATGATCTTAGTTTTCTGAATGTTGAGCTTTAAGCCAACTTTTTCACTCTTCTCTTTCACTTTCATCAAGAGGCTCTTTAGTTAGTTCCTCTTCACTTTCTGCCATAAGGGTGGTGTCATCTGCATATCTGAGGTTATTGATATTTCTCCTGGCAATCTTGATTCCAGCTTGTGCTTTATCCAGCCCAGCGTTTCTCATGATGCATTCTGCATATAAGTTAAATAAGCAGGGTGACAATACACAGCCTTGATGTACTCCTTTTCCTATCTGGAACCAGTCTGTTGTTCCATGTCCAGTTCTAACTGTTGCTTCCTGACCTGCATATAGATTTCTCAAGAGGCAGGTCAGGTGATCTGGTATTCCCAACTCTTAAAGAGTTTTCCAGAGTTTGTTGTGGTCCACACAGTCAAAGGCTGTGGCATAGTCAATAAGACAGAAGTATATGTTTTTCTGGAACTCACTTGCTTTTTCGATGATCCAACGGATGTTGGCAATTTGATCTCTGGTTCCTCTGCCTTTTCTAAATCCAGCTTGAAATCTGGAATTTCACGGTTCACATACTATTACTCGGCCATGAAAAGGAACACATTTGAATCAGTTCTAATGAAGTGGATGAGTGAAGTCAGTCAGAAAGAGACATATAAACATTGTATTCTGACGCACATATATGGAATCTAGAAAGATGGCACCGATGAATTTATTTTCAGGGCAGCAATGGAGAAACCAACATAGAGGACAGATGTATGGACATGGGAGGAAGGGAAGAGGGAGAGAGTGAGATGTATGGAGAGAGTAACGTGGAAGTTTTACAGTACCGTATGTGAAATAGATAGCCAATGGGAATTTGCTGTATGACTCAGGGAACTCAAACAGGAGCTCTGGGACCATCTAGAAGGGTGGGATGGAGAGGGAGATGGGAGGGAGGTTCGGGAGAGAGGGGACATGAGTGTGCCTATGGCTGATTCTTGTTGATGTTTGACAGAAAACAAGAAAATTCTGTAAAGAAATTATCCTTCAATTAAAATTTTTTGTATATTTTAGTAAAAAATAAAAGAGATTTTTAGGCTTAAATTTTTTTTTAAGTAGATATAAATTGGTTTGAAGAGCCAGACCAGGTATGTATCATTTTCTTTTAAAGTGTATTCACTGTTAGAATCAATTCCAAATCACCAGAGACTTCCCAGATAGCTCAGTGGCTAAGGACCTGCCTGCCAGTGCAGGAGACATAGGTTTGATCCCTCAGTCGGGAAGATCCCCTGGAGTGGGAAGTGGTAGCCCTCTCCAGTATTCTTGCCTGAAAATTGTATGAACAGAGGAGCCTGGCAGGCTGCAGTGTGAGGATTCACAGTCTAGACGCGCGGCATGGACGCGCATCTCCAGATCTAACTTCCAGCCGTTGCCTTTCATCGAATGATTTCTGATTTGACTGCCTTTGTAGGGGCTGGGGGGTGGGCAGGATATCCAGGCTGACACCCACCTGGCTCCTCTGTCCATAGGATTTTCCAGGAAGGAATACTAGAGGGCGATGCCATTTCCTTCTCCAGGGGATCTTCCCAACCCAGGGATCGAACAGCCCATCTCTGGCTTGGCAGGCAGATTCTTTACCACTGAGCCACCTGGGAAGCCCACTTGGAAGTCTCTGGGTGCTGCCTTTTCCGTGTTACAATTACGACCTCTTGTCCCATTTCCTAGTAGAGTCAACCCCAAGCCAAACCCAGTGGCCATTCGGCTGACTGGGCCGGTTTAACCAGTATTACCAGTTCTGTTGAGATTGTAGCCCCACACTAGAGAGCTCTGTGCATTGTTCCCGTGGTGATGAGACAGGAGGCAGGTGTGGGAGCTTTGCAGGGTGGAACTTGCCTCGGGTGACTCACTGGGTGCTGCTCTTTGGGTGTGGCTTGTTAGTACTGCCTTGCAAGAGGCTGTCTGACCTCAGGAGGTAGAGCTTCCAGGGTTCTACTCGTAAGACTACATGTTTAACCCCCTGGAAATATTTCAAGTGGGTAATTGCTCTCCACCTTCTAAAATCAATGGAGTGGGTGTGTCTGTTTCCTCAGCTGACTTTTCTACATCAAGTTTCTCAGAAGTAAAAGCCAGTGTTGGGTCATGAGTGTCATAGAGAGATGTTGGGTTTTAACTGTGCTTCGGTTATGAGTACACTTGTGATTCTGATAACTTCAAGAATAGTTTCGGTGTAAAGATACAGCTTGCCTTGTTAGTATATAAAAATTTTGTAGACAATTAATGTTCCTTAAGTCTGTGCATTATTATGTATGTGTATTTATGTACAGGTGAATGTCATTTTCTTGTACTTCACAGATAGTACTTTTTTTTTTAATTGCAAGTTTGTGGCAGCCCTGTGTTGAGCAAGTTTGTCAACACCATTTTTTTTTTAAATTTTTTTTTTTTTAGTTGGAGGAAAATTGCTTTAAGCATCGTGTTGGTTTCTCCTGTACAACAACGCAGAACAGCCATAAATATACATATATTCCCATCTCTCTCGAGCCTCCCTCTTCCCCCGATCCCACCTCCTCTAGGTTATCACAGAGCACCAGGCTGGGCTTCCTGTGTTATACAGCAGCTTCTCACCAGCTGTTTTATGCATAGCAGTATGTATCTCTGTCAACACTATTTTTTCAGGCAGCATCCGTTTTAGATGAAGGTATGTACATTCTTTTCTTAGACATAATGCTAATATACACTTAATAGATTACAGTAGAGTGTAAACATAACTTTTATATGCACTGGGAAACCAAAGAATGTGGCTGACTCACCTTGTTGTGATATTTGCTTTGTGACAGTGGTGTGATATCTGAGGTATGCCTATGTGAAATGTCAATGCTGTCTATCTCTAGGTGGTGAGCATTCAACTGATTTAAATCACAAACCAACCCAAACCCCACCTGAAACCCTGCTTCTCCACCTAGGAGCTTCTTAGCCGTACCTCCCTGGTCTCACCTCTCCTTCACCTCCTAACTCACTGTGGCCTGACTTTTAGTTCTCATAGCTTGGCTGACGTATTAATAGATTTTACTGAGGTCCTCCATGCATCCTGCTTTCTACATCTCGTGGGCATTTTCCAGTCTTTTCCTCACCAAACCTCTCTGCCACAAGTGAGCTTATTGTTTGTTTTTCTCCTTGACATGGTGGACTGCTAGGGCGTCAGCACTTGCCCCTGGTTTCGAGCTCTGTCTCACCGTGTCATCCGCCCTTGGTGCTCAGTGTCACCCAGAGTGTCATCCTTGGCCCACTCAGCTCAGTGGAGCTTGTTCTAAAGCTGCCACACCCGCCCTTAAACCCGCTCTTCTTCCTGGATCCTGTTTAGTGGCATCACGCCCCAAGCCAGAAATCTGGGAGTCTTCCCACGACTTCATCCCCCACATCCTGTGATGAAAAGTTGCCTGATTCTATCTCCTCTACGTATCAAGTGTATCCTCTGTTAAAAAAAAAAAAACAACAACAACAACAACAACAACAAAAAACACATGTCTATAGCCTTCATTCAAATCCGCTTGGTTTTTCGCTTACAATGGCCTTTGGACTGCCTCCAGTTTTGTTCCCCTAAAATTTGCAGCCCACACAGTAGCTAAAAGGTCCTGGATATTTAAGACACATACTATTTTTCATTTACACACCTTACACCTTTGCTTTAAGTCTTTCCATGGATCCCCAGGCTAACAAGAGAAGGTCAGTAGGAACAATTAAGACACTCTGCGACTTCGATCCTGCCCACCCAGTTCTGTGTTTGTGCAGGTCCCGCACCTGCCCTGGCTTTCCTTTGGTCCTGCTCTCTTCTCCGCCTTGAATGGTCATCCATCATCCAGGAAGCCGTTCTGGCCTTCTTGTAGCCCTCTGTCTCTGATATTGCATGTCTGCATTTATAATTGGCCTTTTCCCCGGTAGATCTTGAGTTCTTTGAGGACGAGTACAGATCTTCCTTGGTATCACTAGTGCCCTTCAGAGGATCTGGCATATAATAAGAGAATAAATCTTTACACTAACAGTGTGCCTATGGTAGTGTGAATTGCCGATAAGAATTAGGATATATAAAAGATTTTCAACAGCCGATAGTTTCAACCTTAGTGTTAATATTACCGTGGCTTTTATCATTGATCACCAGCGTGTGTGTGAAGATGAGGAGAACTGAGCTTGAATGTTTTGAAGTGACACACACAGTATTTAAGCTTCTCTTGTTGTATGCCCTATACAAGGTTTAATCTATTTTGAAATTTTAAATGCAAGGGAAACAGAAATTTGGGAATCTTGAAAAGAGTGTGGTTTATCAGTTGAGGAACGTTGGCTTAAATAAGTTCACAAAACATGACTGCAAATTTTGGGAGTCGGGCCTGTAGTAAAAATTGAGTTCAGCTCAGTTTAGTCTCTTAGTCGTGTCCGGCTCTTTATGACCCCATGAACTGCAGCACACCAGGCCTCCGTGTCCATCACCAACTCCTGAAGCTTGCTCAAACTCCTGTCTGTCAAGTCAGTGGTGCCATGCAACCATCTCGTCCCCTGTCCTTCCCTTCTCCTCCTGCCTTCAATCTTTCCCAGTGTCAGGGTCTTTTCCAATGAGTCAGTTCTTTGCATCAGATAGCCAGAGTATTAGAGTTGCAGCTTCAGCATCAGTCCTTCCAATGAATATTCAAGACTGATTTCCATTAAGATGTACTTGTTGGATCTCCGTGCAGTCCAAGGCCCTCTCAAGAGTCTTCTCCAACACCTCAGTTCAAAAGTATCAATTCTTCAGGGCTCAGCTTTCTTTATAGTCCAACTCTCGCGTCCATACATGACTACTGGAAAAACTGTAACTTTGACTAGACGGACCTTTGTCAACAAGGTAATGTCTCTGCTTTTTAATATGCTGTCTAGGTTGACCATAGCTTTTCTTCTAAGGAGCAAGTGTCTTTTAATTTCATGGCAGCAGTCACCATCTACAGTGATTTTGAAGCCCCCCAAAATAAAGTCTGCCACCGTTTCCACTGTTTCCCCATCTATTTGCCATGAAGTGATGGGACCAGATGCCATGATTTTAGTTTTCTGAATGTTGAGTTTTAAGCCAGCTTTTTCACTCTCCTCTTTCACTTTTGTCAAGATGCTCTTTAATTCTCTTCACTTTCTGCCATGAGGGTGGTGTCATCTGCATATCTGAGGTTATTGATATTTCCCCCAGGCAAACTTGATTCCAGCCTGTGCATCATCCAGCCCAGCATTTCACTTGATGTACTCTGATATAAGTTAAATAAGCAGGGTGACAATATACAACCTTGATGTACTACTCTCCCAATGTGGAACCAGTCTGTTGTTCCATGTCCAATTCTAACTGTTGCTTCTTGACCTGCATACATATTTCTCAGGAG
Source organism: Madoqua kirkii (assembly GCA_006408675.1). Taxonomy (NCBI): domain Eukaryota; kingdom Metazoa; phylum Chordata; class Mammalia; order Artiodactyla; family Bovidae; genus Madoqua; species Madoqua kirkii. The sequence continues at coordinate 5,774 of SJYC01100889.1, forward strand.
GCAGGTAAGATAGTCTGATATTCCCATCTCTTGAATAATTTTCCAGTGTGCTGTGATCTACATAGTCATAGGCTTTGACATAATAAAGCAAAATTAGATTTTTTTCTGGAACTCTCTTGCTTTTTCTATGATCCAACAGATGTTAGCAATTTGATCTCTGGTTCCTCTGCCTTTTCTGAATCCAGCTTGAACATTTGGACGTTCACAGTTCATGTACTATTGATGCCTCGCTTGGAGAATTTTGAACATTACTTTGCTAGCGTGTGAAATGAATGCAATTGTGCAATAGTTTGAACATTCTTTGACATTGCCCTTCTTGGTGATTGGAATGAAAACTGACCTTTTCTAGTCCTGTGGCCATTGCTGAGTTTTCCAAATTTGCTTGCATATTGAGCGCAGCACTTTCACAGCATCATCTTTTAGGATTTGAAATAGCTCAGTTGGAATTCCATCACCTCCACCAACTTTGTTCATAGTGATGCTTCCTAAGGCCCACTTGACTTCACATTCCAAAATGTCCAGCTCCATGTGAGTGATGACACCATCGTGGTTACCCGGGTCATGAAGATCTTTTCTATATAGTTCTTCTGTGTATTCTTGCCACCTCTTCTTAATATCTTCTGCTTCTGTTAGGTCCATACCATTTTATGTCTTTTATCGAGCCCATCTTTGCATGAAATGTTCCCTTGGTATCTCTAATTTTCTTGAAGAGATCTCTAGTCTTTCCTGTTCTATTGTTTTCCTCTATTTCTTTGCACTGATCACTGAGGAAGGCTTTCTTATCTTTCCTTGTTCTTTGGAACTCTACATTCTTAGACTTTTATAAGTGTGTCATTACAAACTAGTCCCATTTATTTCAGATTGCCACAGAGTACTCAGGCAGTGGAAACTTTCATGATTTTCTTCATCCAGAACATAGAGAAAATACATATTAAATCTTATGTACTTTCTGATGATGCTTATAGCAACTTACAGCTCGGATGGAAAGGTTATCTTCTTCATTGCCCAAATTTCACAGCTGATGGAAATGAAGGACATACACATTGATATCCAGAAGGAAGACACCAAAGTGGTGACTGTGTCAGAGTGATGTTGGAAGAAAACATTGATGTCATGGTTGATTTATTTTTTTATTTACAAAGTGCCCCATAGTGTGGTTTAGTTAATCAGAAGAAATTAAATACAATATGTTTACTTTAAATCATACTTGACTTAATCCCCCCCGCAAAAAACACCTTGATATTTTCAACTAAAAAGATTGTTTATTAGCTACCATAGAATTGTTATCCTCGCATTAGGATTGACATATATACACCACCGTGTGTAAAATGGTAGCTAGTGGGAAGCTGCTATGAGCTCAGCTCGGCGCTCTGTATGACCTAGAGGGTTAGGATTTAGGGGGCGATGGGAGAGAGGTCCAAGAGGGAGGGAATATATGTCTACATATACACAATTCATGTACAGCAGAAACTAATACTAATTATACTACAATTTAAAAAAAGCAAACCTCCATGTAGGCTTGAGATGTGTATGTATGCCTGTGTGTGTGTATTTTACCTGCAACAAATAACATTATCAATAAAGTCTTTGTCGGTACTGAAAACAGAAGGGAAGAGTTACAGGTTAGTAAGCTTTGAAAACCTCTCTACAAGGCTGATGTCTATCTCTTTTCTGAAACATGCCGGCAAATATTTTTAACATAAGCAGTCTTTCAGTCATTTGGATCATTGTCCAAATTCAAGCTGTGGAAGTTTTTCCACATCATTTAAAACAAAGCATATGGGCCCTGAAATGTGAGTCTGCATCCGGCACTCGTTTTGTCCTTCACTCATTCTCAGAATGTCTGATAGCATGTAGCCGTGCCAGAATATAGCCACCCTTAGAGCTGACGTGTGGGAAAGACGATGCAATGAAAGGAACATCCAGCTGCTGTAACAGTTTCCATCTACCCTCACGAGGAACAGTGGTGTAGGTGTACCATTCAAATCAAGCACAGACTAATTGTTCACTTTCTAAACGGACAATTACTACATTTCACGTTGACTTCCCTAAGCAGATTTTTCGTGGTTAGCAATGGTTATTTCTTTTTTTAAGATTTTTTTTCTTATGTGGATTGTTTGTAAAATCTTTATTGAATTTCTTACAGGGTTGCTTCTGGTTTATGTTTTGGGTTTTTGGCCCTGTGGCATCTTGCTCCCCAGCCAGGGATCTAACCATATTCTCTGCATTAGAAGGCAAGGTCTTAACCCCTGGACCACCAGGGAAGTCCCTTGATGAGTGATATTTAAATGAAAGTGCTAAGCAGAAATGCCTTTTGTTTAATTTCACTCTTTATTGATAGGGAACAAGATTTCTCAGATTTCTGATCAAAATGCAGAGGCTGTTTTTGAAAAGCCATATTCTTGTTGCATGTGCTTGGCGTGAGTGGAGAGGGGAGGGAAAGGGGAGGAAGAGCATGAATGAATGGGTCAGAGGTCAGGGAGCAATGTAGACACGTGGTGGTGAAGGGTCTTTATAGATTCACTTTCACTTCCTGAAGTTAATACTTTTCCTCCTTAGGACTCAGCACGAGGTCTGCTGAGACTTGATGACCTTAATATATGAAAGATAGAGTTCCCATAACCTAAAGGTTATCACTGAGGCAGTAGGAACAGTGATGCAGAAAAGACGAGGAGAATGGTGGTTTTACCAATGAGGAAATATTGAGACATCTCTCTAAGTTCTCTGGCACAGCATTTTTGCCTGATTTTCCATGAAAGTTACTTGTCTGGCGCCAACTGTGACATGTAATGAAGGGATGTGAAGATCCAGAGATTCATAGAAGTTCTATCAAGTGTTAAAATAATAAATAGCTCAGTTTTGCTCACTGGTCCTCATTTACAAGCAGCATTCACTAAGCACTTTTTTCTCCTCGGTGGACGACCAAGGATGTAGGCGGTGAAACTGCTCAAGCTGATACTGTCATGGCAGATGCGTGTCACTACCCATTTGTCCAGACCTCTACAGTGCACACTAAGAGTGAGCCCTTAGCTGTGCACTTCCGTTGTGTATGTGTAGGTTCATCAGCTGCCATAAATGTCCCCTTCTGGTGGGGATGTTGATAACAGGGGAGGCTGTCCTTGAGTAGAAGGGCCAGAAAGCACTTGGGAAATCTTGGTACTTCTCAGTTTTGCCGTGAACCTAAAATTGCTCTAGGAAAAAAAAAAAAAAAAAAAATGGGTTTGTCAGGAGGAGGAGATTATTTTTGGAGTGAACACCTCATATGTATCAGAGTCTTCTTGGTACTGACTTACCTCCCTTCCATCCCTCAAGCCCCAGATTAATCTTCCCTCCCATGTACACCCTCGCCCGGCTCCCTGGGCAGTTAGTCATCTCTTTTGTGCCCGACCTTGCTCTTCTTCCTTCCATGCAGCCTTTCCCTTTAAATGGTTATTTTGTTTTGTGAGTTTCTCCCTGGCTTGTTCAGGAGTGGGGCTAGACCTAGTTCATCACCCTTGTATCCCTAAAACTTAGGAGGGTGCCCAGCTTGAAAATAATAAAGAAAGCAAAGCAAAGTAAAATAAACTTTGAACTTTGGCAGTGAGGACATTTATTGGGAGATTGCTCTTCTTGTGTTTGTTTCTCAGAGAGGTAATCTGGAAATTAGGTGAAGTGTAAGGAATGTCTCAGAGGAGAGGCATGTGTTCTGTAAATCATTGGAACTGGGGTTATCCCTAGATGTTATAAGGGCCTCTGTGGTTGCTCGGTGAAGAGTCTGCCTGCCAATGCAGGAGGTGAAGGTTTGATCCCTGGGTTGGGAAGATTCCCTGGAGAGGGGCATGGCAACCCACTCCAGTATTCAAGCCTGGAGAATTCCACAGACAGAGGAGCCTGGTGAGCTATAGTCCATGGGGTCACAAAGAGCTGGACACAACTGAAGCAACTGGACATGCATACACGCACTAAATGTTACAAAATGAAATATCTTAGGAGCAGAAAAAGGCTTAGTCTAGTCTTAAAATCAATATGTAATTTTAGTCTAAAACAACCAGTTTATTGCTACTGAGTTTATAGTAAGGAAAACCGTGTTCTGACCCATATATCAACTGATATGTAAGAACGGGCTTTGACAGGTAAGAAACTCTTGACCCTCACGTAATAATATCTACTACGCAGTGTTCTTCTACCAATCAAAAATCAGTATCTGACATAAACCCTAATCATTATTGCTACTAGTTAAATTAAACAGTAGTTGAGGAGTTTTATTTAGAGGCGATCTTCTTGGGTTTTGCAGAAGACCAAGGAATATACATAGATATATCTTAAAGTGAAGTGTTTGCCATTTTTGTTTGGTGTGGGCCTTTTTGTTACTGCTGTTAGTTTTGGTTGACAGGAATCAGTTTGAAACTCTGAAGGGCAAGGTTGTAAATTAAGAATGGTAGCACTACTAGAAGGCATAGGGAAGGGCTTAGGGGTGATTAAGATGTTGTTCTGGTAGATTATCAACTTGCCCTTGTCCATGTACCTAACATAAGTAACTTCTCCATTTAAGAAAAAAAAAAATTTTTAATGAAAAGTACTATTATCCTTTAGAGTAGTTGGTTTTCTTTCTTTTTTAAAAAAAATTCAGGGTGTTGACTAGGAAACTCTTGACCTTCATATAATGATATTTGGTTTCTCAACCTTACATTTCACCTGTTGGCCATAAAAGCTGTGTTATTACCGAGGACCTAAATTCCACCCACTGGTTTTTCTAGAATATTTGTAGAACTCTCTGAACCACTAAGAGCTGCCAACCCAGCTTTGGTATGTAGACCTCCCAGCTAGCCGGAAGCAAAATATAATTTAAATCACTCTTCTCTGTTGCATAACTGCCGTTGACTTGGGCGCTTAGTTTTCCTTAATGGCTTTAATCAAAGTATTATGATGTAGTGGTTTGACTTTCTTGTAAAAAAAACTAAGGAGAAGGATTAAAGGCTGCATTGGCTCAGCTTCCTAGTCTTTGTCCCTTTAGGTTTTGGAATGGATGGATCTGTGTGAACAAGAATTTCTCTGTGATATACAGGTCCCTTCCTCTAAACATATAGATATATAATACACTTTAAAGACTTTTTCTTTCTCTAGGACAGCCTTTGCCATAAAGTGAAAAGTGAAGTCGCCTTTGGCATAACTTTATTTATAAATTCATTTGTACATCAGATATTGGGCAAGGATCTTCCGTGCCTGGCAGTGTCCCAGTCTCTGAAGCGCTAGAGAACCGTAAGCCTGCCAGGGGTATGTGTTGCACTGCAGCTAAAAAGTAGCACTAAAGAACATTACAAAGAGCTCCCTGCGCCATACAGTAGTTTCTCATTAGTTATTTATTAGTTATTGATACATATATCCCCACACTATTGATACTATGTGTATCTGTGTGTGTGTGTGTGTGTCAGTCGCTAAGTCATGTCTAGTTAATTATTTTATACGTTGTGTGAACAGTGTGGGGAATATATGTATCTGTGTGTGTGTTCAGTTGCTTAGTCATATCCAACTCTCTGTGACCCCACGGACTGTAGCCCACCAGGCTCCTCTGTCCATGGAATTTCTGGCAAGAATACTGGAGCGGGTTGCCTTTTCCTCCTCCAAAAGATCTTTCTATAGCTAATACTGTGATGTATGAAACTAACATAACACTGTAAAGCAACTGTCTTCCAATAAAAATTTTGAAAAAAGAAAAGCTAGCACTAAGAAGGGAAGAAGATTCCCAGGTGGCACAGGGATAAAAAAGCCACCTGCCAGTGCTGGAGCTGCAAGAGGCATGGGTTCAATCCCTAGATCTGGAAGATCCCCTGAAGGAGGAAATGGCAATCTACTCCAGTATTCTTGCCTGGGAAATTTCCATGGACAAAGGAGCCTCGTGGGCTACAGTCCATGGAGTCTCAAAGAGTCGAACACAACTGAGCACATAGGGAAACCCGAGGCACTTCATCGTCTAGAAGGGGCTGCAAGCTTAACTTAGGTAGGGTTGGTAGAACTGTGCGGTGGTGTTCCTGGTGGGTCGCAGGGTACAGAGAGGAGAGAAAATGTATAGGCAGGGAGAGAGGGCAGAGCATTGCACTGAAATAAAATTATACATTTGAAACGACTGAAGCCAACAATTTGTTGAAGGGAAAGTGGAGAGGTAGAGTTCCATTGGTAAATAGGAATCCAGTCTGGAAGACTATCTTATTTTATGTTTTACTAAGGACTTGCAGTTCAGTTCAGTCACTCAGTCGTGTCTTGACTCTTTGCGACCCCCATGAATTGCAGCACGCCAGGCCTCCCTGTCCATCACCAACTCCCAGAGTTCACCCAAACTCATGTCCATCAAGTTGGTGATGCCATCCAGGCATCTCATCCTCTGTCGTCCCCTTCTCCTCCTGCCCTCTATCCCTCCCAGCATCAGAGTCTTTTCCAATGAGTCAACTCTTTGCATGAGGTGGCCAAAGTACTGGAGTTTCAGCTTTAGCATCATTCCTTCCAAAGAACACCCAGGACTGATCTCCTTTAGAATGAACTGGTTGGATCTCCTTGCAGTCCAGGGGACTCTTAAGAGTCTTCTCTAACACTACAGTTTAAAAGCATCCATTCTTCAGTGCTCAGCCTTCTTCACAGTCCAACTCTCACATCCATACCTGACCACAGGAAAAACCATAGCCTTGACTAGATGGACCTTTGTTGACAAAGTAATGTCTCTGCTTTTGAATATGCTGTCTAGGTTGGTCATAACTTAACTTCCAAGGAGTAAGGGTCTTTTAATTTCATGGCTGTGGTCACCATCTGCAGTGATTTTGGAGCCCAAAAAAATAAAGTCTGACACTGTTTCCACTGTTTCCCCATCTGTTTCCTATGAAGTGATGGGACCAATGCCATGATCTTTGTTTTCTGAATGTTGATCTTTAAGCCAACTCTTTCACTCTCCTCTTTCACTTTCATCAAGAGGCTCTTTAGCTCCTCTTCACTTTCTGCAATAAGGGTGGTGTCATCTGCATATCTGAGGTTATTGATATTTCTCCTGGCAATCTTGATTCCAGCTTGTGCTTCTGCCAGTCCAGCGTTTCTCATGATGTACTCTGCATATAAGTTAAATGAGCAGGGTGACAATATACAGCCTTGACGTACTCCTTTTCCTACTTGGAACCAGTCTGTTGTTCCATGTCCAGTTCTAACTGTTGCTTCCTGACCT
>SJYC01100890.1:0-76718 GCA_006408675.1 Madoqua kirkii
CTGTGACTCATTTTTCTGTTTTGTAGATAAATTCACTTGTACTTTTTTTTTAGATTCCACATATAAGTAATATCATATATTTGTCTTTCTCTGTCTGACTTTCTTTACTAAGTCTAAACAATCTCTGTGTTTATTCATGTTGCTGTAAATGACTTTATTTCATTCTTCTTTATGGCTGTGTAATATTTCATTGTATATATATACCATATCATTTTTTACCTACTCCTCCATCAGTGGACATTTAGGTTATGTCCAAATCTTGGCTATTGTAAACTGTGCTGCAATGAACACTGGGTGTATGTACAATTTGAATTATGATTTTCTGCAATATATGCCCAGGACTGAGATTTTTGGATTATATCATAGCTCTATTCTTAGTTTCTTAAGGAATTTACATTCAGCTTTCCATAGTGGGTGTACTAATGAAAGAGGCTTCCATTTTTCCCACACTCTTTACAGTAGTTATTGTTTGTAAATTTTTTTATGAAAAGTAAGTGTTGTTTTTTTTAATTTTTTAATATAAATTTATTTATTTTAATTGGAGGTTAATTACTTTACAATATTGTATTGGTTTTGCCATATATCAACATGAATCCATCACTAAGGAAACCAGAATTAAGTTTTATTTTATAAAGTTGAACAACATTTAATTGTGGAGCTACAACAAAGAATAATACTTGACTGTCCAGGCCATTCTCAGTTTGCCCAAGAGAGACAGTCGTGCTGTTTTTGTAAGAGCTTTGGGTTGCAATCCTCTCAAAGTTTATACTTACTAATGGTTTCAGCACTTTGGATTACTCACAACATCTCATTCTCTCATAATTCCCCTAATTCTGTACTCACACCCTATCTTCCACCTAATATATCTCCGACATTATTCTATGATTCTATTTTATGACCTCTCTCTCAACACTGTCTCAAAGCTCCACTTGTTGTTGTTACTTATCTTGTCTCCTCCATGATGCCTATTTCAAATTCCAAAGAGAGAACAACTAATGGAACATGATTATGTTTTTAGGATAAGACACATTATCAGTTCAGTTTAGTTGCATAGCCATGACTGAGGTTTCCCTGTCTATCACCAGCTCCCAGAGCTGGCTTAAAGTCATGTCCATTGAGAAGGTGATGCTATCCAACCATCTCATCCTCTTTGATCCCCTTCCCCTCCTGTTTTCAACATTGCCCTGCATAAGGGTCTTTTCAAATGAGTCAGTTCTTCTCATCAGTTGCCCAAAGTACTGAGGCTTCAGCTTTGGCATCTGTCCTTCCAATGAATATTCAGGATTGATTTCCATTAATATTGACTGTTTTGATCTCCTTGCAGTCTAAGGGACTCTCAAGAGTCTTCTCCAACACCACAGTTCAAAAGCATCAGTTCTTCAGCACTCAGCTTTCATTATGGCCCAACTTTCACATCCATACATGACTACTGGAAAAACTGTAGCTTTGACTAGACGGACTTTTGTTGGCAAAACACTGTCTCTGCTTTTTACTCTGTCTATGTTTGTCATAGCTTTTCTTCCAAGGAGCAAGTGTCTTTTAATTTTGTGGCTGCAGTCATCATCTGCAGTGATTTTGGAGCCCCAAAAATAAAGTCTGTCACATTTCCTCCACTGTTTCTCCATCTATTTGCATGAAGCGATGGGACTGAATACCATGACCTTAGTTTTTCAGATGTTGAGTTTTAAGCCATCCTTTTCACTCTCCTCTTTCACTTTCATCAAGAAGTTCTTTAGTTTCTGCCATAAGGGTGGTGTCATCTGCATATTTGAGGTTGTTGATATTTCTCCCTGAAATCTTGATTTCAGCTTGTGCTTCATCTAGCCCTGCTTTTTGCATGATGTACTCTGCATATAGCTTAAATAGCACAGTGACAGTATACAGTTTTGACATACTCCTTTCCCATGTTGGAGTAAGTCCATTGTTCCATGTCCAGTTCTATTTCTTGACCTTCATACAGATTCTTGGGAGGCAGGTAAGATGGTCTTGTATTACCATCTCTCTAATAATTGTCCACAGTTTGTTGAGAGCCACACAGTCAACGCCTTTAGCATAGTCAATGGAGCAGAAATAGTTTTTTTTTTTTTTTTAATTCCTAATTCCTTTGCTTTTTCTTTGATCCAACGGATGTTGGCAATTTCATCTCTGGCTCCAATGCCTTTTCTAAATACAGCTCGTACATCTGCAAGTTCCTGGTTCACATACTGTTGAAGCCTAGCTTGAAGGATTTGAGCATTACCTTGTTAGAACATTAAATGAGCAAAATTGTGTAGTGCTTTGAACAGTCTTTGACACTTCCCTTCTATGAGATTGGAATGAAAATTGACCTTTTCCAGTCCTGTGGCCACTTCTGAGTTTTCCAAATTTGCTATGATGTGAGAAGGCAATGGCACCCCACTCCAGTACTCTTGCCTGGAAAATCTCATGGACGGAGGAGCCTGATGGGTTGCAGTCCATGGGGTCATGAAGAGTCTGACATGACTGAGCGACTTCCCTTTCACTTTTCACTTTCACTCATTGGAGATGGAAATGGCAACCCACTCCAGTGTTCTTGCTTGGAGAATCCCAGGGAAAGAGGAGCCTGGTGGGCTGCCATCTATGGGGTCACACAGAGTCGGACACGACTGAAGTGATAGCAGCAGCAGCAGCGAGTGCACCATTTCAATAGCATCATCTTTTAGGATTTAAAATGGCACAGGTGGAATTCTGTCACTGCCACTAACTTTGTTTGAAGTGATACTTCCTAAGGCCCACTTGACTTCACACTCTAGGATATCTGACTCTAGATGAGTGATGATATCATCGTGGTTATCTGGGTCATTAAGATCTTTTTCTGTATAGTCCTTCTGTGTATTCTTGCAACCTCTTTTTAATATCTTCTGCTTCTGTTAGGTCCATACCATTTCTGTCCTTTATTGAGCCCATCTTTGTATGAAATGTTCCCTTGGTATCTCTAGTTTTCTTGAAGAGATCTCTAGTCTTTCCCATTCTATTGTTTTCCTCTCTTTCTTTGCATTAATCACTGGGGAAGGCTTTCTAATCTCTCCTTGCTATTCTTCAGGACTCTGTATTCAAATGGATATCTTTTCTTTTCTCCTTTTTCTTTTGCTTCTCTTCTTTTCTCAGCTATTTTTAAGGCTTCCTCAGACAACCATTTCGCCTCTTTGCATTTTTTTTTCTAGTTTTTTTTTTTTTTTAATTCCTAATTCCTTTGCTTTTTCTTTGATCCAACGGATGTTGGCAATTTCATCTCTGGCTCCAATGCCTTTTCTAAATACAGCTCGTACATCTGCAAGTTCCTGGTTCACATACTGTTGAAGCCTAGCTTGAAGGATTTGAGCATTACCTTGTTAGAACATTAAATGAGCAAAATTGTGTAGTGCTTTGAACAGTCTTTGACACTTCCCTTCTATGAGATTGGAATGAAAATTGACCTTTTCCAGTCCTGTGGCCACTTCTGAGTTTTCCAAATTTGCTATGATGTGAGAAGGCAATGGCACCCCACTCCAGTACTCTTGCCTGGAAAATCTCATGGACGGAGGAGCCTGATGGGTTGCAGTCCATGGGGTCATGAAGAGTCTGACATGACTGAGCGACTTCCCTTTCACTTTTCACTTTCACTCATTGGAGATGGAAATGGCAACCCACTCCAGTGTTCTTGCTTGGAGAATCCCAGGGAAAGAGGAGCCTGGTGGGCTGCCATCTATGGGGTCACACAGAGTCGGACACGACTGAAGTGATAGCAGCAGCAGCAGCGAGTGCACCATTTCAATAGCATCATCTTTTAGGATTTAAAATGGCACAGGTGGAATTCTGTCACTGCCACTAACTTTGTTTGAAGTGATACTTCCTAAGGCCCACTTGACTTCACACTCTAGTATATCTGACTCTAGATGAGTGATGATATCATCGTGGTTATCTGGGTCATTAAGATCTTTTTCTGTATAGTCCTTCTGTGTATTCTTGCAACCTCTTTTTAATATCTTCTGCTTCTGTTAGGTCCATACCATTTCTGTCCTTTATTGAGCCCATCTTTGTATGAAATGTTCCCTTGGTATCTCTAGTTTTCTTGAAGAGATCTCTAGTCTTTCCCATTCTATTGTTTTCCTCTCTTTCTTTGCATTAATCACTGGGGAAGGCTTTCTAATCTCTCCTTGCTATTCTTCAGGACTCTGTATTCAAATGGATATCTTTTCTTTTCTCCTTTTTCTTTTGCTTCTCTTCTTTTCTCAGCTATTTTTAAGGCTTCCTCAGACAACCATTTCGCCTCTTTGCATTTTTTTTTCTTGCAGATTGTTTTGATCACCACCACCTGTACAATGTTATGAATCTCCATCCATTGTTCTTTGGCATTCTGTCAGATCTAATCCCTTGAATCTATTTGTCACCTCCATTGTATAATCATAAGGGATTTGATATAGGCTATATCTGAATGTTTTCACTAGTGCTTTTCACTACTCTCTTCATTTTAAGTCTGACTTTTGCAATAAGGAGTTCATGATCTGAGTGACAGTCAGCTTCTTGTCTTATTTTTGCTGTCTTTGTAAAGCTTCTCCATCTTTGACTGCAAAGAATATAAGCAATCTGATTTCAGTATTGACCAGCTGGTGATGTCCATGTCCATGTCCATCTCTTATGTTGTTTGAAGAGGGTGTTTGCTAAAATCAGGACGTTCTCTTGGCAAAACTCTGTTAACCTTTGCCTTGCCTAATTTTGTACTCCAAGGCCAAATTTTCCTGTTATTCCAGGTATCTCTAGACTTCCTACTTTTTCAGTCCAGCCTCCTATCATAAAAAGGACATCTTGTGTTTTGTTTGTTTGTTTGTTTGTTTTGTTTTGGGGGGAGATGTTAGTTGTAAAATGTCTTGTAGGTCTTCACAGAACTGTTGAGCTTCTTCAGCATTAGCGGTTAGGGCATAGACTTGTATTTTTATGATATTGAATGGTTTGACTTGGAAACTAACAGAGATCATTTTGTCGCTTTTGAGATTGCACCCAAGTACTGCATTTTGGACTCTTTTGTTGACTATGATGGCTACTCCATTCTTTCTAAGGGATTCTCTCCCATAGTAATAGATACAATAGTCATTTGAATTAAATCCACCAATTCCAGTCCATTTTAGTTCACTGATTCCTAAAATGTCAATGTTGACTTTTGCCATTTCCTGTTTGACTACTTTCAATTTACTTTGATTCATGGACCTAACATCCTAACATTCCAGATTCCTGTGCAATATTGTTCTTTACAGCAATGGACTTTACTTCCATAACCTGTCATATCCACAACTGGCATTGTTGTTACATTTTGTTTGTTTGTTTGTTTGTTTGTTTGTTTTGTTTTGTTTTGGGCTCACCCTCTTCATTCTCTTTGTAGCTATTTCTCCACTCTTCTCCAGTAGCATATTGGGTACCTACCAACCTGGGAAATTCATCTTTCAATGTCATATCTTCTTGCCTATGGTTTGCTAATATCCTACAGGTTAAAACTCCCTGAATAAGTACATTTCATGGCTCCATGGCTCCCTAATAAAATGAGGGTTTTGATGATGGCCATTCTGACCAGTGTAAAGGGATATATCACTGTAGTTTTAAGTTACATTTTTCTAATGGTTAGAGATGCTACCGTATTTTTATGTACTTTTTAGCCATCCATATATTTTCTTTTGAGAAATATTTATTTAGATCTTCCACCCATTTTTTGTTTAGAATATTTGTCTTTTGATATTAAGCTACATGATCTATTTGTATATTTTGGAGATTAATACATATTGCTTGCTTACTTTGTAAATATTTTCTTCCATTTTAAGTATGGTCTTTTCATTGTGTTTCCAGTTTGTTTTGCAAAAGTATCTAAGTTTAACTAGGTACCATTTTAGAAGATAGAATATAATATTTGTCAGAATAAAAATTAATGTATAAGATTTAAAATTTGAAAAAAATGTTATTAATGTAAATTAGAAAAATCAATAAATATAAAATGATTTATAAACATATAACAGAAAACTTTATTCTTTAAGATCTGATTATTTGAAAAGAATGTATAACGTCAACCTCATTGTCTCTATTTGAGGGAGAAAACAGAATGCCAGAGGCATACATTCTTACTCCAATTTTTTTTAAGTTTCCATTGATCTTGAAAAGTATGAGGATGAGCAATTTTATAAACATCAGGACATTAAAGTATGTTAATGATTTAAAGATGACCATGTGTTTGCCAGTCTGGAAGTGTCTGGGAAGCATGTAACAGCAGCTGCCTCCTCTAAAACTAACAAAGTGGGAGAAGGAAAATTATGTAAGATTGCCTTCTGCCTGGCCTCCCATAAAAGAACTGACTTTCTGAAAAACTCCACAGAAACTAACCAGAGCCCTGTGCTTCAGGATTTCAGTCTCAGTCAACAGCAATGTTTGAGTCAAAGCTCCATCCCACCTGGATGGTGCCTGATGCATCCTCCAAGCATAGGCTTTACCAGGCTTCCGAGCTGCAGCTGTGAGCCTCAGACACTGGAGTGTTATAGGTCTAGGGGGAGGCCATTTTCCCACTGAACATAAAGCCTGAGATGGGATGATAGGATAAATTATACTTTTTTTCCCTCCATATCATATTGCTTGTGCCCTGTACTCAGTTTCACCAAGGAAAGAGCTAGTGTTTCCTTACTTGTGCTCTTTCAAAGCCCAATAGCCAAAGGTTCCATGTCCAGGACCTGATGTCCAGACCCATTGCCCATATCTCTGTGCACTGTTGTAGAATTCTTTGTGAATACTACTGTTTTTGTCACTGAAATTTTTCCCAGTTAGTGTTAATACTTCATGAATTCAATACAAAAAATCAGAATAGAATTATAACTTTTGCTATGAAAAAGGAGTCATCAAATCACAGGGAAGAGTTTGCTTTCTTTGGCAGTCTTCTACTCTAAAATTTTCTCTGCACATCATTCCCTTCCTATCCCCTTCCACTTCCCCTCTTATTCCTACCTTTCTTCCTACTTCTTCCTTTTCCAAACCACGAATGCGATTCCACTTCCCCTCTTATTCCTTACCTTTCTTCCTACTTCTTCCTTTTCCAAACCATGAATGTGATTCATTCTCTTTAAGTGGAAAATTTTTTTTCCATTTCCTTTAAAGCACTAAAATATAAATGAAACTTTTTTCCACACATATTCCTAAAACCTTAGTTAATATTTAGCAATATAGACTGTAATATTATTTTGTATAATTACTTAGACTTCTTTAGTTCTTAAAATTTTATCTCAAATTTCTGGCATAGAAGTATCACTAGAATCTATGTCTTCATTACAAAGGTTATAATAGTAATAATATTTGTGATAGTAGTATTTATCAGAAACCAGAAGCAAGGGCTTATAGCATCTTATTTAAATTAAAGAAGAAAAAGATTTTAAATAGTCTTTATTACTCGAAATTATATTCAATCATTAGCCATTTAGGCACCCATGTCTCTGTTCTTTCTTCTTAAATCAATATGAAATGATATCTTGCATTTGAATCTTTTAATTATTTAACTTTATAATTAGACAAAGTCTCAAGTCCCAGACCATTCTGTTCTGCCTTTTGGAATGGTTTTAGGAAACTTTTGTTGCACAGTGGGGAGAGAGGATTAAGGAAAACAGATGAGGGAGTGAGCAATGGGATGAGACAGGTAATATTAAACTGGCAAAAACAGATTCATGATTGGAATAAGAAAATGAGACATGAATGAGAGAACATATGTTTGCTTGTATAAAGTGATACTGTCTATGGAGCTAACAGAAAAAATAAACTGATTATCAAATGACAAAATTTAACCTAGGTCCACATAAGTAATCTAGTATAAAGAAAGATTTGTAAGGCTTAAGTGAGGGAAGGGAATAAAACTAAAGGAACTGCTAATTTCAGTGCTAGAGTGTGCAGAAGGAAATATAAAAATATTTTTAATTGACTTTACTAACAACAAAATACCAGAAAGATAAATTTAGAAAGTGATTACATTTACAATGGTATCAACAAAAAATAAAATACTCATGGATAAACCTACTTAAGAACGCAAAAATCTATACTCCAAAAACTATAACATGCTGATAAAAGAAATGGAAGAATACACAAATGTATATAAAGATATACCCATGTTCTTATTGGAAGAATTATTATTGTTAAAATGACACAAGGAAAGCTACAGATTCAATAAAATCCTATCAAATTATCGATGCCATTTTTTCACAGAACTAGAGCAAAAAGTCCTTCAATTTATATGGAAACACAAAAGACATCAAAAAGTCAAAATAATCTTGAGAGAGAAGAATGAAGGTGAATGAATCAGGCTCCCTGGCTTCAGACTGTACTACATAGCTACAGTAATCAAAACAGTATGGTACTGGTACAAAAATAGACACAGTGATCCATGGAATAGGACAGAAAGTCCAGAAATACATCCAGGCATTTATGGTCTACAGAAAGGCACTAGTGGTAAAGAACCAGCTTGCCAATACAGGAGGCATAGGAGATGAGAGTTTGCTCCCTCTATCGGGAAAATTCCATGAAGAAGGGAATGGCAACACATTCTAGTATAATAGCTGAGAGAATCTCGTGGACTGAAGAGCCTGACAGGCTACAGTCCATAGGGTCACAAAGAGTTGGACACGACTGAAGCAATTTATCATGCAGGCACACTATTGATACTATGTATAAAATATATAACTAATGAGAACCCACAGTATAGCTCTGGGAACCCTACTCAGTTCTCTGTGGTGAGTTAAATGAAAATCAAAAAAAAAATATATATATATATATATATATATAATGTACATTTATTGTGACTCACTTTGCTGAACAGTAGAAACTAACATAACACTGTAAAGCAACTATATACTAAAATAAAAATTAATTTAAAAAATATACAGTGGAGGAAAGACACTGTCTCTTCAGTAACAGAGTACGTCAAGGCTGTATATCTGTCTCTTATACACATCTGTGGTGAGTTAAATGAAAATCAAAAAAAAAAAAAATATATATATATATATATATAATGTACATTTATTGTGACTCACTTTGCTGAACAGTAGAAACTAACATAACACTGTAAAGCAACTATATACTAAAATAAAAATTAATTTAAAAAATATACAGTGGAGGAAAGACACTGTCTCTTCAGTAACTGATGCTGGAAAAACTGGACAGCCACATGTAAAAAAACTGAAATCATAACATGTTTTAAAATATTATATATAAAAATAAACTCAAAATGGACTATACCTAAATGTTCTAAAACTCCTAGAAGAAAACAGGCAGAACACTAGTTTGACATAAATTGTAGCAACGTTTTTTGGATCCATCTCTTAGAGTAATGGCAATAATAACAAAAATAAGCAAATTGGATCTAATCAACTTAAAAGCTTTTGCACAGTAAAGGAAGCCATAAACAGAAAATACAACCTATGGAATGGGGGAAAAAAAATTTGTAGATGATGCAACCAACAATGGATTAATTTTCAAAATACACAAACAGCTCATAAAACTTATTGCAAAAGCAAAAACAAGCAAGAAAACAACCCAATCAAAATGAGCAGATACACTAGATAGACATTTCTCTAAAGAAAACATAGAAAATGCAAAAAGCCATATGGAAAGATGATCAGTATAGCCAATTATTAAAGAAATGCAAATCAAAAATGCAATAAGGTATTACTTCAGTCAGAATGGCCATCATCAAGAAATCTATAAACAATAATAAATTCTGGAGAGCACATAGAAAAAAAAGAATCCCACTACAGTGTTTGTCAGAATATAAACTGGTGCAGTCACTATGGAGAACAGTATGAAAGTTCCTTTAAAAATTCAAAATAAAGTTACCATATGATACTACAATCCCACTCTTGGGCATGTATCCAGAGAAAAGATATATGCAACCCTATTTTTATTGCAGTGATATTTGCAATAGCCAAGGAATAGAATCAACCTAAATGCTGTCTAGGATTGTCATAGCTTTTCTTCCAAGGAGCAAGCATTTTTCAATTTCATGGCTGCAATTATTGTCCAAAGTGATTTTTAAGCCCAAGAAAATAAAATCTGTCACTTTTGCCATTTTTTCCCCATCTATTTTTCATGAAGTAATGGGACTGAATGCCATGATCTTAGTTGTTTTTTTTGTTTTGTTTTGTTTTTAACGTTGAGTTTTAAGCCAGTTTTTTCACTCTCCTCTTTCACCTTTATCAAGAGGCTTTTTTGTCCCTCTTCACTTTCTGCCATTAGGATAGTGTCATCTGCATATCTGAGCTTATTGATATCTCTATTGGCAACTTGATTACAGCCTGCGATTCATCCAGCCCGGTATTTCACATGAGGTATGATGCACAGAAGTTAAATAAACAGGTGACAATATACTACTTCCCCAATTCTGAATCAGTCCATTGTTCACTGCCCGTTTCAATTGCTGCTTCTTGACTTGCATACAGGTTTCTCAGGAGACAGGTAAGATGGTCTGGTATTCCCATCTTTTTAAGAATTTTCCACAGTTTGTTGTGATTCACACAGTCAAAGGTTTTAGCACAGTCAATGAAACAGAAGTAGATGCATTTCTGGAATTCCCTGCATTTTCTTTTATCCAATGGATGTTGCAATTTGCTGGAGATGAGAATGGCAATCCACTTCAGCATTCTTGACTTGAAAACTCCATTCGATATCACTAAAAGACTACAAATAACAAATGCTGCAGAGGGTATGTAGAAAGAGGAAACCTTCTACACCACTGATGGGATTGCAAGTTGGTGCAATCACTGTGGAAGACAATATAGCAGGTTCTCAGAAAACTGAAAGTGAATACTTTATGATCCAGCAATATCACTCATAGGCATCAGTCATTATATTCTTTACAGCCAAAGATGGAGAAGCTTTATACAGTCAGAAAAAACAAGACAGGGAGCTGACTGTGGCTCAGATAATGAGTTCCTTATTGTCAACTTCGACTTAAATTAAAGAAAGTAGGGGAAACCACTAGACCATTCAAGTATGACCTAAATCAAATCCCTTATGATTATACAGTGGAAGTGAGAAATAGACTTAAGGGACTAGATGTGATAGAGTGCCTGATGAACTATGGACTGAGGTTCCTGACATTGTAAAGGAGACAGGGATCAAGACCACCTCCATGGAAAGGAAATGCAAAAAAGCAAAATGGCTGTCTGGCGAGGCCTTACAAATAGTTGTGAAAAGAAGAGAAGCGAAAAGCAAAGGAGAAAAGGAAAGATATAAGCATCTGAATGCTGAGTTCCAAAGAATAGCAAGAAGAGATAAGAAAGCCTTCTTCAGAGACCAATGCAAAGAAACAGAGGAAAACAACAGAATGAGGAAGACTAGAGATCTCTTCAAGAAAATTAGAGATACCAAGGGAACATTTCATGCAAAGATGGGCTCGATAAAGGACAGAAATGGTATGGACCTAACAGAAGCAGAAGATATTAAGAAGAGGTGGCAAGAATACACAGAAGAACTGTACAAAAAAGATCTTCATGACCCAGATAATCATGATGGTGTGATCACTCACCTAGAGCCAGACATCCTGGAATGTGAAGCCAAGTGGGCCTTAGAAAGCATCACTATGAACAAAGCTAGTGGAGACGATGGGATTCCAGTGGAGCTATTTCAAATCCTGAAAGATGATGCTGTGAAAGTGCTGCACTCAATATGCCAGCAAATTTGGAAAACTCAGCAGTGGCCACAGGACTAGAAAAGGTCAGTATTCATTCTAGTCCCAAAGAAAGGCAATGCCAAAGAATGCTCAAACTACCACACAATTGCACTCATCTCACATGCTAGTAAAGTAATGCTCAAAATTCTCCAAGCCAGGCTTCAGCAATACATGAACCATGAACTCGTAGGCATATATCTATGCAAAACTATAATTCAAAAAGATATATGTATGCTATGTTCATAGAAGATCTATTAACAATAGACAGAACATAGAAACAGCCTAAACGTCCATTGATGAATGAAGAAGTTGTGGTACATATATGCAATGAAATACTACTCATCCACGAAAATGAATGAAATAATGCCATTTTCAGTTACTATTATAACACAGGTGCAACTTGAGATGTCATAGTAAGTGAAGTCAAAAAGTAAAAGACAAATATCATGATAAAATATATCCATATTTTGTATTCCATATAATTTGAAATCACAGAGATAAAGAGACATCAGACTTGTATATATATATACATTCTTTTTGCATTCTTTTCTTTTATTGTTTATCATATGAGATTGGTTATGGTTTCCTGTATTATACAGTAGGACCTTGTTGTTCATCCATTCTATAGATAATAGTTTATCTTCTAACCCCGACCTCCCACTGTATCTTTCTCACAATCCTCTCTCCCTTGGCAACCACAAGTTGGGATGTAGTCTGGGACTACAGCACAGCTAAAGGAAGATGAGATCAGAGTCATTTTGTCAGATGTATTCTTGAAGGACTCAGGCAGGGACATGCTAAGCCTTTAAACTATGTCAAATTGGCAGACGTAGAACAGGAGGAGAAGAAAGCTCCTGGTAAATTCCTAGATAGACTGAGAGAAGCCCTTCGCAGATTCACTGAGATTGATCCCGAAACTGAAGAGAGGAGAGTGATCTTAAAGGATAGATTTCTCACTCAGTTGGCTCCATATATCCACCGTAAGCTATTAAAACGGGCGTATGGATCAAATAAGTCTTTAGATACTCTGTTACAACTGGCTCAGACAGTCTATTATGGTAGGGAATATGAGGAAAGGACAGACTAGTTCCAAACAGAAAAAGGAGTACGTCAAGGCTGTATATTGTCACCCTGCTTATTTAACTTCTATGCAGAGTACATCATGAGAAACACTGGGCTGGATGAAGCACAAACTGGAATTAAGATTGCTGGGAGATATATCAATAATCTCAGATATGCAAATGACACCACCCCTATGGCAGAAAGTGAAGAGGAACCTAAAAGCCCTTGATGAAAGTGTAAGAGGAGAGTGAAAAAGTTGGCTTAAAGCTCAACTTTCAGAAAACGAAGATTATGGTATCTGGTTCCATCACTTCATGGGAAACAGATGGGGAAACAGTGTCAGACTTTATTTTGGGGGGCTCCAAAAGCAGTGCAGATAGTGATTGCAGCCATGATATTAAAAGATGCTTACTCCTTGGCAAAGTTATGACAAACCTAGATAGCATATGGAAAAGCAGAGACATTACTTTGCCAACAAATGTCCGTCTAGTCAAGGCTATGGTTTTTCCAGTGGCCATGTATGGATGTGAGAGTTGGACTGTGAAGAAAGCTGAGGACTGAATAATTGATGCTTTTGAAGTGTGGTGTTGGTGAAGACTTTTGCGAGTCCCTTGGGCTGCAAGGAGATCCAACTAGTCCATTCTAAAGGAGATCAGCCCTGGGATTTCTTTAGAAAGAATGATGCTAAAGCTTAAACTCCAGTACTTTGGTCGCCTCATGTGAAGAGTTGACTCATTGGAAAAGACTCTGATGCTGGGAGGGATTGTAGGCAGGAGGAGAAGGAGACAACAGAGGATGAGATGGCTGGATAGCATCACTGACTCGATGGACATGAGTCTGAGTGAAATCCGGGAGTTGGTGATGGACAGGGAGGCCTGGCATGCTGTGATTCATGGGGTCGCAAAGAGTCGGAGGTGACTGAGCAACTTAACTGAACTGATGAGGAACAGAAAGAACGGCAGAAAAAAGTCAAAGGAACAGGTGGAAACCCTGTCAATGGCTATCAGAACTGTTCTTAAAGAGCCTGAGAAAAATGCCCAGAGGGATCCAAGTGAAAAGAGATGGGCTTGTTATTACTGTGGAAAGTAAGGGCACCTCAAGCGGAAGTGCCCTCAGGCATCTAGGCTGCCCTTGGCTCCATGTCCAGTCTGTAAAGGACCACACTGGAAGAGAGACTGCTCCAGAGGTGTAGGTCTCAAGGGTAGGACTCAAGGCAATCAGAATTGAAGATGCCCAGGGGTCCCCACACAAGCTCCTGTCCTAACTACACTTGAGGAACCCTGGGTATTAATAACTGTAGGGGGGCCAATCCATCGATTTCCTTTTAGATACTGGGGCAACTTACTCCATGTTTACTGAAGCCCCTGGCCCACTTTCTTCCCTATCTGCTTCTGTAATGGGACTGTCAAAAGGTATTACTTCATTGTTTCTGTCAGTTGTGACTGGGACCTGGTGCTATTTTCACACAAGTTTCCAATCATCCAGAGTCTCCATTACCCCTTTTGGGGAGGAATATACTGAGCAAGGTCCATCCATGCCTTTGTTTTCATAAATATGGAGGCATCTCTTTCTCTCCCTTTAAGTGAACAAAATGTAAATCCTAGAGTATGGGCTGATGGAAAATCTGTGGGTCGAGTACAAAATGCCATTCCTGTAGTTGTCAAGTTCAAAGACCTGCACTTATTTCCACTTAAGAAGCAGTATCCAATGAAACCTGAGATTAAGAAAGGGATAAAACCCATCATCAAAAATTTAAAGGAACAGGGACTATTACTTCCCTGTAACAGTCCATTCAACACTCCAATTTTGGGTATAAAGAAATAAAATGATAAATGGAGACTAGTTCAAGATTTATGAATAATAAATGAAGCGGTAATTTCTTTACACCTCATGGTGCCTAAGCCTTATACTCCATTGTCTGAAATTGTTGAACGAGCCAAATATTTCTCAGTAATTGATTTGAAAGATGCTTTCTATTCAGTGCCTTTGGCGGAGGAAAGTCAATTTCTATTTGCCTTTGAGGACCCTACGCAGCCAGCTTCTGAGTTAACCTGGACAGTTTTGCCCCAGGGATTTCACGACAGTCCTCACTTATTTGGACAAAGTTTGTCCAGGATCTACAAAACTTCAATAATTCCGAAGCAGTGGTTTTTCATGTAGATAATATTTTGCTCTGTGCTGAGACAGAGGAAGCTTGTTCATGAGCCTCAGAACCACCTCAGAAGACTTCTTAAACTTTCTAGCAGGTTGCAGTTATGAGGCATCAAGAGAAAATGTTCAGCTTTGTCAACAATCTGCTAGATATCTGAGCCTAATCATATCAGAAGGGGGCAGGGCCATAGGCCCTGAGAGAATTAAACCTATAGTAAATGATCCTCTACCTATGACTTTAAGACAATTGAAAGAATTTTGGGGAATCACAAATGGCTACTGTTGCATTTAGATCCGGGTTATGGGGAACTTGCCTGGCCTTTATATAAACTTATAGCTGAAACTCAGCAGGCCCAAACTGACAAACTGGTTTGGTCTCCAGATACTCAAAAGTCTTTTAAGGTCCTTCAGACTGCTCTCCTACAACCTCCAGCTCTGAGCTTGCCCACAGGGTCAAAATAAAAAAAGGTGTGGCTTTGGGAGTTTTGACACAACCCCAAGGGTCTCACCAGCAACCTATTGGTTATCTAAGCAGAGAATTAGATGTAATTTCATGTGAGTGGCCCACCTGCCTAAGAGTAATTGGGGCAGCACCTTTATTAGCACATGAAGCTTTAAAAATGATCAATGAACAAAAATTTACTGTACTGACTTCTCATGATGTGAGTGGAATCTTAAATTCTAAGGTTAATATTTGGATGACAGACAGTAGGCTTCTTAAATATCAATCATTGTTGTTAGAAGGATCAGTGAAGAGAAGTCGCTCAGTCGTGTCTGATTCATTGCGACCCCATGGACTGTAGCCTACCAGGCTCCTCTATCTATGGGTTTTTCCAGGCAATAGTAATGGAGTGGATTGCCATTTCCTTCTCCAGGGGATCTTCCCAGCTCAGGGATCAACCCAGGTCTCCCGCATTGTAGACAGATGCTTTACTGTCTGAGCCACCAGGGAAGTTCAGTAACTTAGCTTAAAGTTTGTGGAAATTTAAATCCTGCCCCTTTTCTTCCTGAAAAGGAAAATGAAATACCTGATCACGATTGTTCCCAATTTCTAACTTTAAAATATGCAGCTCAGGAAAATCTACTGGATGCCCCATTAGACAATCCTGACCTGGAAATACTTACAGATGGCAGTTCTTTTGTTCGGGATGGAAAGCATAAAGCAGGTTATGCTGTGGTGACTGGTGAACAGGTTCTCCCCCAGGGAACTAGTACTCAGTTAGTGGAACTTGACCCGAGCTCTAGACTTAAGCAAAGTTCAGTTCAGTTCAGTTCAGTCGCTCAGTCGTGTCCAACACTTTGAGACCCCATGAATCACAGCACGCCAGGCCTCCCTGTCCCTCACCAACTCCCAGAGTTCTCTCAGACTCACGTCCATCGAGTCCGTCATGCCATCCAATCATCTCATCCTTTGTCGTCCCCTTCTCCTCCTGCCCTCAGTCCCTCCCAGCATCAGAGACTTTTCAAATGAGTCAACTGTTCGCATGAGGAGACCAAAGTACTGGAGTTTCAACTTTAGCATTATTTCTTCCAAAGGAATCTCAGGGTTATCTCCTTCAGAATGGACTAGTTAGATCTCCTTGCAGTCCAAGGAACTCTCACGAGTCCTTCAACATCACAGTTCAAAAGCATCAATTCTTCAGTGCTCAGTCTTCTTACAGTCCAACTCTCACAGCCATACATGACCACAGGAAAAACCATAGCCTTACTAGATGGACCTTTGTTGGCAAAGTAATATCTCTACTTTTGAATATACTATATAGGTTGGTGACAACTTTTCTTCCAAGGAGTAAGTGTCTTTTAATTTCATGACTGCAATCACCATCTGCACTGCTTTTGGAGCCCCCAAAAATAAAGCCTGACACTGTTTCCACTGCTTCCGCATCTGTTTCCCATGAAGTGATGGGACCGGATGCCATGATCTTCGTTTTCTGAATGTTGAGCTTTAAGCCAACTTTTTCACTCTCCTCTTTTACTTTCATCAAGAGGCTTTTAGGCTCCTCTTCACTTTCTGCCATAAGGGTGGTGTCATCTGCATATCTGAGGCTATTGATATTTCTCCTGGCAATTTTGATTCCAGCTTGTGTTTTTTTCCAGTCCAGCATTTCTCGCGATGTAATCTGCATATAAGTTAAATAAGCAGGGTGACAATATACAGCCTTGACATACTCCTTTTCCAATTTGGAACCAGTCTGTTGTTCCATGTCCAGTTTTAACTGCTGCTTCCTGACCTGCATACAGATTTCTCAAGAGGCAGGTCAGGTGGTCTGGTATTCCCATCTCTTTCAGAATCTTACAGTTTATTGTGATCGATACAGTCAAAGGCTTTGGCATAGTCAAGAAAGCAGAAACAGATGTATCTCTGGAACTCTCTTGCTTTTTTGGTGATCCAGCAAATGTTGGCAATTTGATCTCTGGTTCCTCTGTCTTCTCTAAACCCAGTTTGAACATCAGGGAGTTCACGGTTCACGTATTGCTGAAGCCTGGCTTGGAGAATTTTCAGCATTACTTTACTAGCATGTGAGATAAGTGCAATTGTGCAGTAGTTTGAGCATTTTTTGGCATTGCCTTTCTTTCAGATTGAAATAAAAACTGACCTTTTCCAGTCCTGTGGCCAGTGCTGAGTTTTCCAAATTTGCTGGCATATTGAGTGCAGCACTTTCACAGCATCATCTTTCAGGATTTGAAATAGCTCCACTGGAATCCCATCGTCTCCACTAGCTTTGTTCATAGTGATGCTTTCTAAGGCCCACTTGGCTTCACATTCCAGGATGTCTGGCTCTAGGTGAGTGATCACACCATCATGATTATCTGGGTCATGAAGATCTTTTTTGTACAGTTCTTCTGTGTATTCTTGCCACCTCTTCTTAATATCTTCTGCTTCTGTTAGGTCCATACCATTTCTGTCCTTTATCGAGCCCATCTTTGCATGAAATGTTCCCTTGGTATCTCTAATTTTCTTGAAGAGATCTCTAGTCTTTCTCATTCTGTTGTTTTCCTCTGTTTCTTTGCATTGGTCGCTGAAGAAGGCTTTCTTATCTCTTCTTGCTATTCTTTGGAACTCAGCATTCAGATGCTTATATCTTTCCTTTTCTCCTTTGCTTTTTGCTTCTCTTTTTTCACAACTATTTGTAAGGCCTCGCCAGACAGCCATTTTGCTTTTATGCATTTCTTTTACTCATTCTGTTGTTTTCCTCTATTTCTTTGCATGGATTGCTGAGGAAGGCTTTCTTATCTCTCCTTGCTATTCTTTGGAACTCTGCATTCAGATACTAATATGTTTCCTTTTCACTTCTCTTCTTTTCTCAGCTATTTGTAAGGCTTCCCCAGACAGCCATTTTGCTGTTTTGCATTTCTTTTCCATGGGGATGGTCTTGATCCCTGTCTCCTGTACAGTGTCACAAACCTCATTCCATAGTTCATCAGGCCCTCTATCTGTCAGGTCTAGTCCCTTAAATCTATTTCTCACTTCTACTGTATAATCATAAGAGATTTGACTTAGGTCATACCTGAATGGTCTAGTGGTTTTCCCTGCTTTCCTCAATTTCAGTCTGAATTTGGCAATAAGGAGTTCATGATCTGAGCTACAGTCAGCTCCCGGTCTTGTTTTTGCAAACTATATAGAGCTTCTCCATCTTTGGCTGCAAAGACTGTAATCATTCTGATTTCGGTGTTGATCATCTGGTGATATCCATGTGTACAGTCTTCTCTTGTGTTGTTGGAAGAGGGTGTTTGCTATGACCAGTGTGTCCTCTTGGCAAAACTCTATTACTTTGCCCTGCTTCAGTTCGTATTCCAAGGCCAAATTTGCCTGTTACCCCAGGTGTCTCTTGACTTCCTACTTTTGCATTCCAATCCTCTATAATGAAAAGGACATCTTTTTTGGGTGTTAGTTTTAAAAGGTCTTGTAGGTCTTCATAGAACCGTTCAACTTCAGCTTCTTCTGCCCCTGACCTCGGGCCAGTAATGACTTTAAGCAACAACACCTAAGGAATATTATTTGAAAGAGTTCTGGAATCCTTTCACCACCTCCCTAAACCCTCCACTATGTAACACTGGAATTCTTCCTTTCAGTTTTTCTTATCCAATCCATTCCCTCCAGAGGTTTAACTCATGCTGGAGGGAAAAAAAAATCACTTCTTTTGCGTTACTTTAATGACATTGCTTTCTTTCTCAGATCAGCGCTTAGGAAGGCCTTTTGATGTGCTGTCGGTCAAGGGGATAGGTAACCAAGAAGCAACTGGAGTCTGAAGCAGGGGGTTCCTGAAGTGAGATATGGAAGGGGAGACAGGCCATGGGAACAGTCAGGAAGCTGTCACCTTCCTTAGGGTTTTGATCAACCCTCCCTCCTCTTTTCCACTTCCCGTTTCCCCATCATAACATATACAGGGCATTTACCTGTTCTGTCGATAGTTCTTGAACCCAAAATTGAAACCATGATCTTAAGATTTTTGTACCACTTCCTTTGAGATATGTAGACTCTTACTGGATTTACAGGAAGTCTCCACAATATGTTTGTATTTCAAAGAATATTTGAAATCAGGGTGGTTTCTGTGCTTTAGTATAGCCGTGGGGGTGGAATGATGGTATTTCACGATGATGTGAATGACTCGTGTTTTTTTTTTTTTCCTTTTGAATTAACTAAAATATCTAGCATTGCCAGAGTAAAACATCAAAGTTAAAGGCAATCAAAATGATTTTTATTGTTTCTCCATAAAAATAAAGTTAATTCCATGTATATATATACATGAAGGTTCTGGTTAGTATTTTAAATTATTATTCAGAACCAGTATTCTTTGTGAAGGTTAGAAATGAAAATTCCATCTTGATGTCTTTTGCCCATTTTTAAAAGTTCCTGTAGGTGGTCAGAAAGGACAAGTTTTAACGAGTCGTGGGTTTGAGTTTTTGCGTTACTCTGTGATTTCATGAAGTTGACACTCTGGAGACTGATTTCCTCCTCACTTTATTTCTTGTGATCTTACATGTGCCTGGTACATGGTGTGTTCTCATATCTTACAACTTTAATCTGATTATCTTCATCTCATGTGTCCTTTTCCTACATTTTCCCACATTTTCTACTGTTATAACATTTGCCTATGTTTATAATTTTCTATATGAGTTAGGTTAGAGAATTGTGGAAGTGTATTTTACTAACATTAATGTATTCATAATTTACAGTGTTTCTGTTAGCACTAGCACATCAGGCTTTTACAGAATCAATGACTATAGTTCTTGCTTTGCTCCCACACTTCCTGTGTTGCATGCTGTGTGTGGGGGAGGGGAGGATAGGGGTGTACACTTACGGCCCTGAGATCTGAAATGATCCTTTTTATGGAATCAGAAAAATGACCTTGACCTGAGTGTGTCTTACAGTCAGATTGATCAAGGGCTTCTGTGATACTTCAGAAAGTTCTAGAAGTTACCCGAGCCTCTTCAGAACAACCCTCCTTTCTATGTGTTGACGACTGCAAATCTACAAAGGCATTGAATGTTACAGTGTTCCTGGCTTTGGGGATAAGGGAATTGAGTCAGCTCATTAAACCTTTTCTAACATTTGCATAAATTTTCAAATCCTTCGTTGAAGCTTGATTTGTTAGGAATAAAGCCTGAGACCTAGGCTTTCAGTGCCCAGATCAAAAAAGATGTCCCACCGAGAGTTGAAATCTTAACTGAATCAAGAGAAATTCTAAAGAAATTTTTTTATACTTTTTAAAAATTTGTTTATTTTTTAATTGAAGGATAATTGCTTTACACAATTTTTTGTTGTTTTCTGAAGAAATTTTATATCAGTTTTACCAGCAATAAATAGCATGTAAGATGATCACTGATAATGGTTTTAATTATATGATATCACTTATATGTAGAATCTAAAAAAATAATACAAATGAATCTATACACAAAATAGAAGCAATCTTAACAGGCATAGAAAACTAACATGGTTACCAAAGGGGAAAAGAAATGGAGGGATAAATTAGGAGCAGGAGATTAACAGATACAAACTACTGCCTGTAAAACAGGTAAACAACAAATTTACTGTATAGTGCAGGGAACCACACTCAACATCCTGTAATAACTCAGAGTGAAAAATAACCTGAAAAAAATATACCTGAAGCCGTTCGTTCTACAACTGAAATCAATACAGCATTGTCAATCAGCTACACCTCAACCAAAAATTAATCACTGATAATTCTAACCAGGATGGTTAACTGTATAACTATGATATTATATTCATTTTATAAAGAAACAGTGGTGAGGTAATATCCAAAAAGTAAATTTACTTTTCCAGAGGAATGAAGCCATGATAGAGTTAATGGGAAGGCAATTTTTTTTTTTTTTAATATTTGTTTATTTATCTGGCTGCACAGGGTCTTAGTTGTGGCATGTAGGCTCCCTGTTGCAGCATGTGAGATCTAGTTCCCTGGCCAGGGATCGAACCCAGGACCCCTGCATTGAGAACAGGGAGTCTTAGCCACTGGACCACTAGGGAAGCCCCGGCAATTGTTTTTTGATTTCCTGAAAATAATTGGTGTTCTAAAGGTTTACTGTGTTCTCAAACAAGATTCTTTTTGCCTTGACACAGAAAAATATTTTTTCCCTTAAGAAGCATAGATATGCTTTTGTAATCTTGACAAGGAAGATTGTGGTATATCCATTTTTTCAGAAATATTACTATTTTTGTTGGGCTTCCCAGGTGGCCCAGTAGTAAAGAATCCTCCTGCCAGTGTGAGAGTCATGGGTTTTGATCCCTAGGTCAGGAAGATTCCTTGGAGTTGGAAATGGTAACCCACTCCAGCAGTCTTGTCTGGAAAGTTCCATGGACAGAAGAGTCTGGTGAGCTATAGTCCATGGGGTCACAAAGAGTTGGATACAAGTGAGCAACTGAGCATGCACGCGTGCACTGTTTTTGTTAAGTCAGGCTCATCAGGTTGGGCTGAAAACCGACCCCTCCATGTTCTCTATTGATGGAACTGAATACTTCCAAGCTACAACACCTGTTTATTGTAATTTAAGCAAATTTAATATGTAAATTCAGATATGAAGATGTATAGAAATGATTGCATATTTGCCATAGGACTCCTTGGAAGAACAATCTAACCAAATATGTACAAAATGACTCACTGTAGATGAAAATGTGGTTTTTCAGAGAGGTACACACAGGGATAACTGTATAATCAGTGAATATTACTGGTTTCAAAATGCAAACTCGGCTAATAAGCAGTTCTTCTTTCTTCAGTAATATTCATTCTTTTGTTTTGATGTTTAAAATACCTAGAATTTCTCTCTTTTGAAACAAACTGGAAGTGCAGATTGTAGTATAAATAAAGTTTTTTTCTTTAATATCTTCACAGTGTTAGATATTTGATCCCAGTAACTGCTAGTTATCACTGAGTTAAACCATAGACGTTTGTCTCACTTGGTTTTCAGTTGAGCTTTTCAGTCATTTCTTCCTCTTTCCTGTAATTTACCTTTACAACTGAAGTATGAAAAACTGAGAAAATCACATATTCCTTATGTCCATTGCTGATCGGCTATATATATTTAGCAACTGGAGGAACATTATAATTTCAAATATTATTTGTAACTTCAGTTCAGTTGCTCAGTTGTGTCTAACTCTTTGCGACCCCATGGACTGCAGCATGCCAGGCTTTCACGTCCATCAAGTTGGTGATGCCATCCGACCATCTCATCCTCTGTCCCCCGATTTTCCTCTTGCCTTCAATCTTTCCCACCATCAGGGTCTTTTCCAATAAATTAATTCTTTGTATCAGGTGGCCAAAGTATTGGAGTTTCAGCTTCAGCATCAGTCCTTCCAATGAATATTCAGGACTGATTCCCTTTAAGATTGACTGGTTGGATCTCCTTGCAGTCCAAGGGACTCCCAAGAGTCTTCTCCAACACCATAGTGCGAAAGCATCAATTCTGCACTCAGCTTTCTTTATAATCCAGCTCTCACTTCCATACATGACTACTGGAAAGACCCATAGTAATGTAATATGCTGTCTAGGTTAGTCATAGCTTTTCTTCTAAGGAGGAAGCGTCTTTTAATTTCATGGCTGCAGTTACCATCTGCAGTGATTTTGGAGCCCAAGAAAATAAAGTCTGTCACTGTTTCCGTTGTTTCCACATCTATTTGCCATAAAGTGATGGGACCGGATGCCATGATCTTAGTTTTCTGAATGTTGAATTTTAAGCCAATTTTTTCACTCTCCTCTTTCACTTTCATCAAGAGGCTCTTTAATTCTTTGCTTTCTGCCATGAGTAGTGTCATCTGTGTATCTGAGGTTATTGATATTTCTCCCAGCAGTCTTGATCCCAGCTTGTGCTTCATCCAGCCTGGCATTTCGCATGATGTACTCTGCATGTAAGTTAAATAAGCAGGGTGACAGTATACTGCCTTGATGGACTTCTTTCCCAGTTTGGAACCAGTCTGTTGTTGCATGTCCTGGAACTCTTGCTTTTTCGATGATCCAACAGATGTTGGCAATTTGTTCTCTGGTTCTTCTGCCTTTTCTGAATCCAGCTTGAACATCTGGAAGTTCTTGGTTCACTGTTGAAGCCTCGCTTGGAGAATTTTGAGCATTACTTTGCTAATGTGTGAGATGAGGGCAATTGTGCAATAGTTTGAACATTCTTTGGCATTGCCTGTCTTTGGGATTGGAATGAAAACTGACCTTTATGTAACTTAGGCACATTTAATTTAGGAATGCAGGAGTTACATCCTTATAAACTCACTAAAAATCTTTAAGATATTTTTACAAAGGACATGAAAAGATCTTACCCTAGAAAAATGACAGGCTCCAGAGAGGTCATGATGAACAGGGAGGCCTGGTGTGCTATGATTCATGTGGTCACAGAGTCGGACACGACTGAGCGACCGAACTGAACTGAGGGTAAATGTACCAGTATGGAAAGAAGGTGTGTATAGTGAAGGTGATGTGAGGGTGAGAAAACTGTATCCTGGAATAGGAATTCTGGTGTGGGAAATACTGAAGACCATAGCTGCTTAGTATAGATACTGAGAATCTGCATGTTCGATCATGATACCTCTGTGTTATGCCTTCCTACCCTTCTTGCCAGGCCAGCTGTGGTAGTTGCTTGTAGTTGTTGAAGGTGACGGAAATGGCTTATAAACCTTTATTTTTGTATGATTGCTTGACAGTAGTCATTGTTAAGCAACACATGTAGATGATTCCACTTAAATTGGCGACACACTAATGTAAAGACATGCACTATACTCAGCTATTAAATTATTAACCTAGCACCTAGGTCTTCAAAAGATGTTTGAGTGACTAGTTTCCATTCCTGTTTCTACCTGTTGATTTAACTTACTGATGCTGATTTTATGTGAGGTAATCATGATATGTTTTATAAATTCTACTAGGAAACATAATTGGTTGACAAATGTTTATAAAATAATTGACTTAAATAAGGTATTGGGAAATTCTGAAATACTGATGTAAAGTTTTTCATAGAATGTCTTAATTCCATTTCTTGGTCATTGGAAGTGGGAGAATGGAATGTCAGATTTCCAAATACTTTGAAAATAATTTTCTATCTAAAATAAAAACTTGAATAACTTGTGCACCCGGATGAATTTATAGTTAATGATACTATTGAAGTTAATAAGTAATATTCAGGTGGATTCTTCCTTCTGAATTTCATTGAAGAGATACAAATATCCAGAAATATTTTAATTTGGGAATGTCGTTATATTTTTGATTGATATTTGCAGTTGATCAAAGATTTGCCTTCCTCGTCATGCTTAACTAGCCCTAACATTAAAAACAGCCAGAGTTCTTAGGCTCTTGCCAACAAGAAGTGTATGAGGAAGTGGGTCAGAAGTGTGGGGTTATGGGGTGGAGCTGGTCTCAGATTTCAGGATTATGGCTAGGTGCTCCCTGCAGTAGATTTTCCGCATATGAATGTGCTAGTGTGTGGGGTGATGAAGGTGGTGGTGGTGATGACTAGGAGGAAAGAAAACTCATCCATCTAGGACCAGACAGAAGTGTGCCTTGTTTTCTTATGGTTGCATAGCAGGATCTAAGGATTAGATCATTAGACCATCAGAAGACTGTCATCTCTGAAAATTTCAGTATTTTAAAAAGAGTATTAAGTAGAACTGTATTTCCACCTAACTGGAAATGCCACCAGAATGAGAATACTTCTGTTTGGGGTCTGAAACAAAGGGGGGTGGTAGTGGTTTAGTTGCTATGTCATGTCCAACTCTTGGGACCGCGTGGACTGCAGCCCGCCAGGTTCCTCCGTTGTCCATGGGATTCTCCAGGCGAGAATAATGGAGTGGATTGCCATTTCCTTCTCCAGAGGATCTTCCCAACCCAGAGATCAACCTGGGTTTCCTGCATTGTAGGCAGATTCTTGACCAACTGAGCTTCAAAGGGAGAACCCTGATTAAATGTGCTGATTCAGCACAAATGTTTAATATTTGCTCTTTCCCCAAATCAAGAAAAAATGAAGTGCAGAAGTAAGTAGGGTATTGTTGACTTAAAAAAAAAAATGTACAACTTGAGAGTTGTGAGTTAAGTTTTATTTGGGGCAAAATGAGGACTGCAGCCCAGGAGGCAGCAGCTCTGAGAGACTGCTCCGAAGTGTCAGTGGGGGAAACTCAATTTGTATATTGGTTTTGGTGAAGGGGGAGTTCAAGGCCACACAGCACTCTTTTTTTTTTAGTTTTGTTAGTCAAGAGGATCTGATGTTACCAGGAAGGGATTTGGTGCTTCTCTAGATATGAGGAGATACAAGGATTGAGATCATAAACTGTATTCCTAAAAACATCCAGTTGTCTAAAGACCTGTTCCACCAGATTCCCTGGAGCACAGAGTGCCTCACTCCACCTTGAATCCCCTCGGGGCTGTTGAAGGTCAACAGCTGAGCAGCCTGGGGCTCAGTCTCTGCAGAGGCAGAAGGCAGATGCCTTTGTTGTTCAGTCCTTGGCAGTGCTTTTGCTGAGTGCCAGTTTGTAGTTGCCAGTATGGACCCTTAAGGATAAACAGAAGAGAAGAGATGGCGGAACATGAAAGATATTAACAAGTCTCTAGAATAAATCATGGAAATATCACCCATAATCTTCAAATTTTCAGTAGGAAGAAACCATAGGGACATGGAGATGCCAGTATTAAAAACAAGAGCTTTGTGAAAGTCAAAACACCCCATTTAATTCCAGAGCCCGCCCTCAGCTTGGCTTTGTGATGTTTGCTGCTCAGTGTAACTCTTGCATGTAGAAGGATGACTTTTTGAAAAAGTGATCCCCCAGAAAAGAGTCTATAGATACTAACATTTGGGGGTTCCCTAATAGGATGCTCCCCAGGTGATCAGCCTGAAGTGAAATTAACCAGTCAGCAAACCCATTCACTCACATAGAACTTCCTGTATCTGAATTTTAATGTCTGTCTCAGATGAAGACTGGTAGTAACCACAGAGCATCAGATTTGTGGGGCGTGTCTGTAGCAGGACTATCCAAGCAAACCACACATTAAAAGAAAGAATTTCAGCACAGATACCATCCAGGAATCAGAAGAAAATTTCCTTAATTGTCTAAGAGAGATCAAAGGCTAGAAGATGTTTATTAAACCAAAACAAGGTTAAAAAAAAAAAGTGACAAAATAAGCTCTTCTTTCAGAAATTACAAATATTGCAGAAATAAAGAAATTCAGTGCAATGATTGTATAACTAAAGTTGAAGAGCTTTTCTAGGGAGTAAAATTTTGTAAAGGAGAAGAGTATAGACTAGGAAGGAAGAGACACAGTATAGGCAATGTAAGCCTCAATGTTTGAATAATAGGTGTTCTAGAAAGGGAATGAATGTGGGTGATCATCAGTATCTTTTTTTTTTTTAAAGAGAGAGCCAACACCTGATATGTTTGACCGAGTTTGGGAGGGCTTTTATGCTTTGAAATAACAAGAATTAGTTACTAAAACACAAAGCAGCTGTATGGCAGTCATTTACCCGGCCGAGGGGTGGGAGGGGGATTAAATATTACACAGGAAATAATATGTAATCCATTTGGTTCCACTGTGACCTGTATGATATAAACACTGAATTTTGATTCTAATACCCACATTAAATTGTCATGGGACCTAGTTGGGTGGTTTAGGGCAGGAAAGCATAGAGTGAGTGTATATGGCGTAAATAAGCCTCCTATATGACAGGAAATCAATAGGTGATATATACAAGTGATACGTTTTAGAAACATGAAGACGGATATCAAGAGAAATGCTCAAAGAGTTAAAAATGAACAGCTCTGGGGAGCAGGAATCAGGTTGGAAGGTGAGAGGCGGGAGATGCTATTTCTCTTTTTATTATAAGACACTAAGTGCCATCTGACTATTACAACTATGGGCATGTTTTACTTTAAAAATAAAAGCAGGAGACAGGTTTTGCAACAAAGCCTACCATAGACGGTTTTGGAAGAGCATATGGAGGTCACAGCAGGCACGATGTTGACATCCGAGCAGTGTGAGGAAGACTGGCCCCCTTGGGTCTGGCGCCCGTGGTTTGCCCAGGGTTTGCCCTTCCTGTCCTGGGTGCCCCACGCTTGGCAGAATCCTCTGCCATCACTGTTTCAGAATTCTCGATAATTTAGCGACAAGAGGCCCCACATTCTCATTTTGCCCTGGGCTCTGCAAATTATGTAGCCAGTCTGGCTTCTAATAGATACATTGTTCGAATTCTGTCCTATTGAGGTTGCTACTCCTTCCTTTGACCCTGACCTTCCAGTGGCCTGTTTTCACCCAGGCATTGCTGTGGCTGGCCTTAAGGGTTGGAGTAAATTTAGGTTCCTCCCAGGAAAGTTTAGAAGTCATGGATTACATGACCCGCCTCCAGAAAACTGCCCTGGTTAGTTACCAATCTTTTGTTAGTTAATGCTCTTCCTAAAGAAGGTATCTGACAAAGAAAGATGTTGCTGTGGTTGGTGGTGTTTGTTGTTGCCCTTCAGTCACTTAAGTCCTCTCTGTCTCTTTTGAAATCCCATGGACTGAGGCCTGCCAGGCTTCTCCTCTGTCCATGGGATTTTTCAGGCAAGAATGCTGGAGTGGGTTGCCATTTCCCTCTCCAGGGAATCTTCCCGACCAAGAGATGGAACCCGCATCTCCTGCACTGGCAGACGGATTCTTTACTACTGAACCATCAGGGAAGCCCTTGGTGTAGTTTAATAGACCTTTTCTTTCTTTCTTTCTTTCTTTCTTTCTTTCTTTCTTTCTTTCTTTCTTTCTTTCTTTCTTTCTTTCTTTCTTTCTTTCTTTCTTTTTCTTTCTTTCTTTCTTTTTTTAACAGCAATTATAGCAAAATTGAGGGAAAGGTACCAAGATTTCCCATATATTCTTGCCCAAACATGCATGGCCTCCCATTATCACCATCCCCTACCAGGATGGAGCATGCTACAATTGATGAACCTACACCCATCTTTATCACCCAGAGGCCCTAGTTTAACATCAGGGTTCGCTCTCAACGTTTTAGTCCGTTCTGGCTACTGTAACAGTACAGTAGAGTGGGTGACCTATAAGCAACAGAAATTCATTTCTCACAGTTGAGGAGGCCAGGAAGTCCAAGATCAAGGCCCAGGCCTGTGTCCTCACACGTGTAAAAGGGGCGGGGGCTCTCCGTGTTCTCCTTTGGGTGCATGCTGTCGCTTCAGCTGTGCCTGACTCTTTGCAAACCTGTGGACTGTAATCTGCCAGGCTCCTCTGTCCATGAGATTCTTCAGGCAAGAATACTGTAGTAGTTAGTGGGTTGCCCTGCCCTCCTCCAGGGGAACTTCTCAGTCTAGGCACTGAACCCCATGTCTCTTATGTCTCCTGCATTGGCAGATGGGTTCTTTACCAGTAGTGACCCCTGGGGAGCCCCAGGTTCTCTTTTATATGGGCACTAATCCCACTCATTAGGGCTCTACCCTTGTGACCTGAGCGTCTCCCATAGGCCCATCTCCTAATGCCATCACACTGAGGACTGGATTTCAGCGTATGAAGTGGGGGTGGGAATGGGGACAGGTACTCAACCGGTAGCAGCATTGTGTATTCTGTGGGTTTGACAACTTTATAATGAGATGTTGCTATCATTTTAATACCATGCAGATTGTTTCACTGCCTTAAGAATCCTCTGTTGCTCTGCCTGTACATCCCTGCCTGTCCCCAGGCCCTAGTTATTTTTAATTCTGAACTATATACTGAGTAAATGGTTTTCTTAGGAAAGGATATCCGGACTTCCCATCAGAGAAGTGGAAAGCTAAGTTACACAGCATTTTAGGAGGAAGAAGTTGATGGTGACCCTGAGGTATGAAAGGACTCCCCCTCAACCAAGGAGGACACAGAGAGGACTAAAATCAGGCCCCTTCTGGTCCCACTCCAGTCTTCTTGCCTGGAGAATCCCATGGACAGAGGAGCTTGGTGGGCTACCGTCCACGGGTCGCAGAGTCAGACATGACTGAGCGACTTCACTTTCTTTCTGGTCTCACTTGACGTCTTGTAGTGAGCAGCGCCCTCTGTAGGCAGGTCTCATATCCTGACTGGTCACCGGGACTGGCTTTCCTGTCCATCACCAACTCTCGGAGCTTACTCAAACTCATGTCCATCGAGTCGGTAATGCCATCCAACCATCTCATCTTCTGTCTCTCCCTCTCCTCCCGCCTTCAGTCTCTCCCAGCATCAGGGTCTTTTTCCAATGAGTCGGCTCTTCACCCCGTGGACTGTTGGCACATCCCACCTGTGTGTTACTTTCAAGACCAGTTTGGGGATGCATGCACGTCTGATGCACTCTTTTAAAGGGTCTTCTCTGTGACCCATGAACTGACGGGATCTGCCCAGTCTGCTGCTGATCTGACCCATGCATGTTGCTTGAACTCAGAAGTGGAGGCTAAACAGAGTCTGTCATGTGTGTGCAGAGGAGCAGACAGACAGTGCCAGCCGGGAAATAGTGACCTGTTGCCATAAAGTGAGGAGGCGTGTTTTCCTCTTTGGTTTTAGTAAATTCATTTTAAAAGCAGTTTCCAAAGAGGAACCTTAGAAATGTCTTAAACAGTAACAGCCACAGGAGTCTTTGTGCAGCCCCCAGAATGATCTATCTGAAATGCACTGCTAATTTGGATATATGCCTTCCGCTGTATTTATTCAGTTCAGGTCAGTCACTCAGTTGTGTCCGATTCTTTGTGACCCCATGAACTGCAGCACGCCAGGCTTTCCTGTCCATCACCAACTCTTGGAGCTTACTCAAACTCATGTCCATCGAGTCGGTGATGTCATCCAACCATCTCATCTTCTGTTGTCCCTTTCTCCTCCCGCCTTCAGTCTCTCCCAGCATCAGGGTCTTTTCCAGTGAGTCAGGTGGCCAAAGTATGGGAGCTTCAGCATCAGTCCTTCCAGTGAATATTCAGGACTGATTTCCTTTAGGATTGACTGGTTTGATCTTGCAGTCCAAACTTTTTTATTAAAAGTTGTATTTTTGTTATATCTTATTGATTAATTAGTTATAACAGTTACGGTTTAGTATGAAGGAATAGATGTGATTTGTGACTTGGATGAAATTTTTTCTGTTCTTTGTATTTTTTTTTTCCCTAACTTTTTAAAAACTTCTTACTGGGTGTTTTTTTGGTTTTTTTTGTTTTTTAACTTTTTTATATTGGAGTGAAAGTGAAAGTCGCTCAGTTGTGTTCAACTCTTTGCAACCCCGTGGACTAGTCCATGGAATTTTATTGGAGTATATCTATTGGAGTAATTTTTTATATTGGAGTAGACTTCACTTTCATTTTTCACTTTCATGCATTGGAGAAGGAAATGGCAATCCACTCCAGTGTTCTTGCCTAAAGAATCCTGGGGATGGTGGAACCTGGTGGGCTGCCATCTATGGGGTTGCACAGAGTCGGACACTACTGAAGTGACTTAGCAGCAGCATAGCTGATTAACAGTGTTGTGATAGTTTCAGGTGGACAGCAGAGGGACTTAGCCATACGTATACATGCATCCATTCTCCCCCAAACTCCCATCCTATACAGGCTGCTACATAACATTGAGCAGAGTTCCATGTGTTATATAGGAGCTCCTTGATGGCTATCCATTTGAACTAGAGCAGTATGTACATGTTAATTCCAAACTCCCTAACTCCCTTCCCTTCATCATTCGCCTTGGCAACCATAAGTTTGTTCTCTGAGTCAGTGAGTCTTTTTCTGTTTTGTATTATAAATGAGTTCATTTGTATCATTTCTTTTTAGATTCTTTCTGCATGTAAGGGATGTCATACAATATTTCTTTCTCTCTGTCTGACTCTCTCTCAGCATGACAATCTCTGGTCCATCCATGTTGCTGCTTCTTTCTTTCCATTTTAGATCTAAACAATTGGCGTAAAGGGTGAAAGGCTCTGATGCAGGGAACATAACTTTCATATGGCGTGCCTTAGGGTACTAGCTGGAGCTGATGAAACAATTGGAAACCAGCCTCTTTCCTGTTCTTTAGTGGCCTTTCTTCATGTCCTTTTGGTCATATGCCTAACACTGTGCTGGACACTGGATACACAAGGTCAAATAAGACACTGTCATCTGGCAGCTCCTGGTCCAGGGAGCAGAGGCACTGATCCGCTCCACATTGAGATAGAGGCAATAAATGAAAAGGCAAGGTGTCCTTAGACCCAAAAAGAAAGAGCTAAATTAGGTTCAGCTTAGGGAAAACCTTTGGAGAAATTGTTTTGTGAGCTGAAACCTGAACGATGCACTAGAAAAGTAAGGGTGTGGCCATTTGAGTCAGGAACATAGTGTTTGTGTAAAAGGAATCCACAGGGGGTCAGTGTCCCTGAGCTCAGGACAGGAGGACAGGTAACACAGCACTGAATAGCCAAGGCCGTAAGGGACCACACAGCCAGGACCCCAAACTCCAGGAAGGTTTTTGCTTTGAACTCATACATACAGCAGAAGCCATTAATTAATTCATGAGGAAAGGTTTTAACAGCAAAACTGTAAGTCTTGGATCTTCAGATATCATCATGATAATGGTCCTCTTAGGAGGTAGCTCTCACACCTTACTGGAGATTTTGGCTTAGATAAACCTGGGTTCAGATTGCTCTTTGTGAGGGCAAAAGGCTTAATTTGGTGATCCTCAGTTGGGGTGATAATACTATATACCATAGTAGAGACTGAAAGACCTATGTGAGGTACTTGTACACTGTCTGACACCTAGTGAGTTCTTAACAGATGGTGGTGGAAATAGCAGTCGTCATCTTTGTTGCCGTTGTTATGTTTTTGAGGAATTTAAACAAGAATGAGTGGGCAGAGGAGCAGAATAATAAATAACCAGACTATTCGGCCATTAAATAGGAAAGATAAATAGAAGAGCATGTTCTAAGAATCAAAGGAAGGAGTGTTCAAAATTACATTTATGTAATTGTCTTCATGATGAGAAAACTCAAAAAGCCCAGCAGTAGAACTTGAATAATTTCAGTTTTTTTCCTCCTGGGCATTTTTACTTTGTAGATTTATGACCTTAAACAGCTTGTAAAAGTTTAGAAAGCAAACATGGAAGATGAATGTGAATGTTCATGAGACATAATCAAAAATCCCTGATCTATCATTATTAGTACATTTGGAATTAGTCATTTTTCTCAAGGAAACGTTTTTGGAGACTGTAACTTTTTTTTTTTTAATTGGAAAAAATTGCTAACCAGACCTGCTTTATGGTGATTCATTCTTTTCCCATTTTGTGCCTTAAAACAAACCAAGAGGCCAGATGTTTGGTTGCCTAAGATGAAAGCCGTTTCCTTAGAAATCCTGAATGAAAGGCAAGTGCTTCTCTGGAAAGGCAAGGTCTGTGTGGAGGTAATCATGACCTGATTCAGGCAGTAGAATGTGGTTGTAAGAATGTTGCTCGTAGCAACGAAGAGCCCTTGAAGATACATTCATTTTCTAAAATAAGCCTTCTCTAATATTAAGTGTGTTTGGAATTTTCCTGAACTCTATTGAATGTTCATTTTTTTTCAACAATTGTGTGGACCTAAGACATATTCGGTTTGGTAGTCTTATAATTTTTTGATTACTTCTATTTGCTTAAAAAGCCTCCGTTTCTTTTACAGAATATTTCTTTACCTGCTAACACACTGCTCTTTGTTCTGTCTGTGAATGTAAATCAAACTTTGTCAAGGTATTAGGAGAAAAAAGCCCTTCATTCCTCTGGCTTTATAAATATCAGGATGAAACCAGTAATTTCTAGTTGTCATTATTGAAGAAGATAAAAATGAAATAATGCCTAATATGTTTGTATGTTTGTTGAATTTTTTTCCCCCAACTTTTGTTAGTAACTAAAACATTGAGCTGTAAAGCTCTAAAACAAGAGTGGAAAGCTAGTAATTTTCCACTTTCCTCTCTGTTCTTGATTTCTTAAAGTAAAATATATGAATAATTGTCATAAACAGAAATCCAAGTAAAGCAGCCATATCCAAAATGTTTCTATTCCAAAGGTACAAAATAAGAAAATTTTATTCACTCACCTAAATATACAATTCTCCATGGTGTCATTTTGTTCTTCATCATACGCTTCTTGTTTCGAGAGTTTTCTTTGTGTGTGTGTGTGTGTGTTTTAGGAGATTAGATATAGATTTGGAGAAGGAAATGGCAACCCACTCCAGTATTCTTGCCTGGGAAATCCCATGGACAGAGGAACCTAGTGGGCTATAGCCCATGGGGTCGCCAAGAGTCGGACACGACTGAGCAACTTCACTTTCACTTCTGTAAAACTGTATAACTGCTAGGTAGTTTTGGAAAAACTTAGAATACCATCAGATTCAGACATGAGCTCTTCAATGTGGATGATGATCTTAGGACTGCTTTCTCTTAAATGTTTCTTTCTTCTGCCTCTGCTCCAAGTTTTCATTCTTTTAATGGCCTATAAAGACAGTTTGTGGAGTTTTCTGGAACAGAGTCCAGTGACACAGCAATCTCTGTGGTAAATTTATCATCAGGCAAACACAGCAACTTCTTCTGTCACTGCCTCTTCGCTTAGCTCACCCGTAACATTTGCTTTCTTACAAAGTACTTATTTACGAGAAAGAGTAGAACCCTGGAGGGAAGTCATAGAAATAGAATTCTAACTGTTGGTCTGCTGTGTGACCTCACGCAAATCATTTGACCTCTCTGGGCCAAGTTTAACCAGTGAAGCAAGGGAGTTGGCCTTTGCTATCTTTGTGTTCTCTTCTAACCCGTTTTGGGGTGGTCAAAATGTCAACCCTACTTTCATAGAGGTTTAGAGAGAATTATAGCTTGTTTCTTCCTTAGCTAAAGTATGTTATTAAAATTTCAGATTTGCACTGTAGATAGAAAAGAAACAAGTTTTCATGTGGAGGTAGTCCTGGTGGTTTTACAGTTAATTTTGGATTCTCCCAGATGAAAAATAAATTCTTCCAGCCATAGCTGTCTGTCCTTTGCCTTAATGTTCATTCAGTAATGTAGCAAATATTTGTTGATCTAATATGCTGGGTACCAGGCACTGAAATAGAATGTATTATATAATACAGTTGTCTCAAACTTGACACACCTATGTATTTTAATGTTTTTCTTTCATAACTTCAGACAAATCTATTAGCACTTAGAAGGGCCACAAAATCTGTGAAACTTTTTCACGTAATCCTTTCTAATGCTATTTTGCTTATATTGTTAAATAATATTTTTACCAGTAATAGGAATTTCAGTGTAAGATTCCCACAGCATAAACATGGAGCAGAAAAAGCAAATCTGTGGTACTGAATGATTTTTTATTTTTACTGCAACCTGATAGTTCTGATGAATTTGTTGGTTTTGATTCTCAGGATGATTTATACTTCACATACGTTATCTGTGGTTCCTTTGGCTTCCCTATTATTAACCAATTTCTTAACACAGACCCATCTAAAACATCATGTGTGAATCATTGTATTATTTGTAACGATTCATTTTTAACCCATCAGCTTATTAATAGAAGACTTTATACCCTTTCTAATGAGAAAACTTTGTTTTCTTGACTTTTAAGAGTTTTGCTGCTGCTGCTGCTGCTAAGTCGCTTCAGTCGTGTCCGACTCTGTGCAACCCTATAGATGGCAGCCCACCAGGCTCCACCATCCCTGGGATTCTCTAGGCAAGAACACTGAAATGGGTTGCCATCTCTTTCTCCAGTGTGTGAAAGTGAAAAGTGAAGTCGCTTAGTCATGTCCAACTCTTAGCGACCCCATGGACTGCAGCCCACCAGGCTTGTCTGTCCGTGGGATTTTCTAGGCAAGAGTACTGGAGTGGGGTGTTTTAGGTCTCCATTAGTCCCATCTACTTCATTTCCCCCTCCTCTGTTTCTTTACAAGCTCCACTCCTCTCCTACCCCGTCCTTTCCCTGTGTTAACTTCCTCCAGCTCTGTGCTGTGCTCAGTCACTCAGTCATGTCTGCCTCTTTGTGGCCCCGTGGACTGTAGCCTGTTGGGCTCCTCTGTCCATGGAATTCTCCAGGCAAGAATACTGGCGTGGGTTGCCATTCCTCCTCCAGGGGATCTTCCCGACCCAGGGATCACGCCTGTGTCTCTTGTGTTTCCTGCATTGTTAGGCAGGTTCTTTATCATTAGTGCCAGCTCTCTAAGTTCTAAATCAGAAAGGTCCAGGGTCCATTGACAGGCATTTCCATTTACTCATAGGACAGCATGGAATCGTTGCTCATTCAGAAGGCATCTTAGAATCCACTGTAAAGATGCAATGATTTCAATATAGGCACAGGGATTAAACAGTCATGTCCTGGACAGTTTCTAGAAACATACAGCCCTCCAAAACTAAATTCAGAAGAAATAGGTAATTTGAATAGACTGATCACTAGAACTGAAATAGAGTCTATAATTTAATCCCTGCAAACAAAAGTCTAGGACTGGATGGCTTCACTGGAGAATTCTACCAAACATGTGAAGAAGAAATTATGCTGATTCTTTTCAAGCACTTTCAGAAGATTTAAGAAGAAGCAATGGCCCCAGAGTCATTCTATGAAGTCACCATCACCCTGATATCCAAATCAGAAAAATACAGTACCAAAAAGGAAAATCACAGGCCATTATCTTTGATAAATAGTGGTGTAAAAATTCTCAACAAAATATTAGCGAGTCAGATTCAACAACACATAAAAAAGATCATACACCATGATCAAGTTGGATTCATCCTAGGTCACAAGGATAGTTCAACATATGCAAATCAGTTATGTGATACACCACGCCAACAAAAGAAGAGACGAAAACCACATGATTATCTCAATAGAGGCAGAAAACGCATTTGATAAAATTCAGTGTGCATTAGTGATAAAAACTCTCACCAAAATGGTGGAGGGACCATAACTCAACATAATAAAAGCTGTCTTTGATGAACCCACAGCCAATGTAATACTCAATAGTGAAAAGCTGAAAACTTTCCCACCAAATTCTGGAACAAGACAAGGATTCATGCTTTCACCACTTCTACTGAACCATAGGATTAGAAGTCCTAGCCATAGCAGTCAGACAAGAAAAAGAAAAGATATCCAAGTTGGAATGGAAGAGGTAAGATTTGTCATTATATGCAGATGACATGATACCCTATATAGAAAACCCTAAAGACTCCCCACAAAAACTAATAGAACTGATAAATTCAGTAAGGTAGAAGGATACAAGATTAACATATAGAAATCCATTGCATTTCTTTACACTAATAGTGAAATATCAGAAAGGAAAAAGTTATTTTTGAAGTCCTTTAAAAATATCACTACCAAACATGTGAAGAAGAAATTATGCTGATTCTTTTCAAGCACTTTCAGAAGATTTAAGAAGAAGCAATGGCCCCAGAGTCATTC
Organism: Madoqua kirkii; assembly: GCA_006408675.1. Taxonomy (NCBI): domain Eukaryota; kingdom Metazoa; phylum Chordata; class Mammalia; order Artiodactyla; family Bovidae; genus Madoqua; species Madoqua kirkii. The sequence goes on from SJYC01100890.1 coordinate 36,700, forward strand.
TATGAAGTCACCATCACCCTGATATCCAAATCAGAAAAATACAGTACCAAAAAGGAAAATCACAGGCCATTATCTTTGATAAATAGTGGTGTAAAAATTCTCAACAAAATATTAGCGAGTCAGATTCAACAACACATAAAAAAGATCATACACCATGATCAAGTTGGATTCATCCTAGGTCACAAGGATAGTTCAACATATGCAAATCAGTTATGTGATACACCACGCCAACAAAAGAAGAGACGAAAACCACATGATTATCTCAATAGAGGCAGAAAACGCATTTGATAAAATTCAGTGTGCATTAGTGATAAAAACTCTCACCAAAATGGTGGAGGGACCATAACTCAACATAATAAAAGCTGTCTTTGATGAACCCACAGCCAATGTAATACTCAATAGTGAAAAGCTGAAAACTTTCCCACCAAATTCTGGAACAAGACAAGGATTCATGCTTTCACCACTTCTACTGAACCATAGGATTAGAAGTCCTAGCCATAGCAGTCAGACAAGAAAAGAAAAGATATCCAAGTTGGAATGGAAGAGGTAAGATTTGTCATTATATGCAGATGACATGATACCCTATATAGAAAACCCTAAAGACTCCCCACAAAAACTAATAGAACTGATAAATTCAGTAAGGTAGAAGGATACAAGATTAACATATAGAAATCCATTGCATTTCTTTACACTAATAGTGAAATATCAGAAAGGAAAAAGTTATTTTTGAAGTCCTTTAAAAATATCACCAACAAAAAAGAAAATATCCAGGAATAAACCTTACCAAGGGAGTAAAAGACATATGTTGATAACTGTAAGACATTAATATAGGAAATTTAAGATGATTCAAGGAAAGATATTCCCATGCTCCTGGGTTGGAATAATTAACATTGTTAAAATGGCCATCCTACCCAAAGCAATCCATAGATTTAATGTGATCCCTATCAAATAATCCAGAAAGTTTTTCATAGAACTAGAATAAATAATCTAAAATTTATGTGGAACCAGAAAAGACCCAGAATTGCCAAAGCAATCCTCTAGACAAAGAACAGAGCTGAAGGCATAACCCTCCCAGACTTCAGGCAATTCTACAAAGCTACAGTAATCAAAACAGCATGGTTTTGGCATAAAGACAAGACATATGGATCAGAGAAACAGTAGAGAGCCCAGAATTAAACCCACATGTCTATGGTGAGTTAATCTTCTACATAGGATGCAAGAATATACAATCAATAGTTTCTTTAGCAGGTGGTGTTGGGAAAGTTGAACAGTTACGTGTAAAGCAATGAAATTAGAACACAGTCTCACACCATACATAAAAATAAACTCAAAATGGCTTAAAGATTTGAGTGTAAGACATGACACCATAGAACTAGAAGAGAACATAGGCAAAACATTCTCTGACATAAATTGTACCAATATTTTGTTAGATCAGTCTCCCAAGACAAAAGAATTAAAAGCATAAAGAAACAAATGGGACCTGCTGCTGCTACTAAGTCACTTCAGTTGTGTCCGACTCTGTGCAACCCCATAGATGGCAGCCCACCAGGCCCCGCCGTCCCTGGGATTCTCCAGGCAAGAACACTGTAGTGGGTTGCTATTTCCTTCTCCAGTGCATGAAAGTGAAAAGTGAAAAGGAAGTCGCTCAGTTGTGTCCAACTCTTAGCCACCCCATGGACTGCAGCCCACCAGGCTTGTCTGTCCATGGGATTTTCCAGGCAAGAGTACTTGAGTGAGGTGCCATCGCCTTCTCCTAAATGGGACCTAACCAAACTTAAAAGTTTTTTCAAAGAAAAGGAAAATGAAAGTTGCTCAGTCATGTCAGACTCTTTGCAACCTGCCAGGCTCCTCTGTCCATGGAATTCTCCGGGCCACAGTTCTGGAGTGGGTAGCCTTTCCCATCTTCAGGGGATCTTCCCAGCCCAGGGATCGAACCCAGGTCTTCCGCATTGCAGGCAGATTCTTTACCATCTGAGCTACCAGGGAAGAAAAGGAAACCATAAACAAAAACAAAAGACATCCTACAGACTTACATTGGGATCTAGAAAAATCATACAATTGAACTTACTTAGAAAATAGAAACAGACTCATAGACATAGCAAACAAATGTATACCAAAGGGGAAGGGATTAGGATTTGGGGACTAACAGATACACACTATTATGTATAGATAACCAACAAGGACCTACTGTATAGCACAGGAAACTATATTCCGTATCTTATAATAACCTATAATGGAAAAGAATCTGAAAAAAGAATATATATGTAAAACTGAATCACTTTGCTGCCTGCCTGAAACTAACACAACATTGTACGTCAACTGTACGTCAATCAAAAGAAGAAGAAAAAAGTGTCATTTCTCCTTCCATGATCCATCATTGTCTTTTTATCCTTAATCTACTGTCAAACTTCATTGTTTTTAATGTACTTCTACCTAATGCAACTCAGAAGTTAGAGTCTATAGGTAAAAATGATACTCACATAATCAAAGAAAAAATTAGTAAATTAAGCCAGTTACTTGAGAAGTTATTGAAGTGTAACAAATTCATAGTCCTTTTAGGTGGGCCAAGGTCAAAAAGTTGGCCATACTCCAGTGAAATAGCTATTATGAAAATAAATAGTTGTGCTTAAAGGCAACTAGAAGGTAAGAGGATATACTTCATGTGGCAGAATTGTCACTAAGAAATAAAAGTAGCATTTTAGAATTTCTCTGACCTTCCACTGCTGTATCACCTATGCTGAGAAAATATTTCATACATAATAGATATTTATTGAAAAAAATGCTCCCAATTTTATTAGCTTCTAATCAGAACTTGTTTGTACATTTCTTTACGTCAGGACGTTTTAAAATATTAATTTAACGTAAGTGGAATAAAAGTGGAGAATCATGTGCATGTACACTCTCATTCTAAATAAACTATCAATATAGCTTTTATTTCCATATTAACATCTGACTCTTCTGGAACCTAAGTGCTCTATCAGAAGCAACAGACGGTCTGGTTGGGAATGGAAATTTATAATTGAAAGATTTAGTGCGAGTTGGTTTCTCATTAATAAAAAAACAAATAATTGAACTCATTTGCTTTGTTATTTGCATTCACAGCCCCCTCATGTTCTCAGTTTGTACCATGTATGTGTTCCAGCAGTTCCCAAAGGGAATTATTAATAATTAGTATTAATTTGTATCTCGAGCTCCTCTATCCCGTGGCTACACCTGGAGAGTGTCTTCTTTCTCAGGCCCCAGATCAACCTGTCCGTCCTCCACTCTTGTCCTTCTAAACCATTTTCCATGAAGATCTTTGCCTTCCCTCATAATCAGAGGCACTCACCGGTCTCGTCCTTTTACTCCTGGGAAAAGAGTAGGTTGAGCCACAGAAGGAGGGAGGTAACCTCTGGCTCCTAGCTGTGCTCTCTGGCTACCCCTTAGACCCTGCCCCCTCCTCTTTCTGTTTCACTCTGCTCCATCTCACCTTCCTATCCCTCGCCACCCCCTTCCACAGTCCTATTCAAGCTTGTCCTCTCCAGATGTCTGGTTCTGTCCCTCATCTCTGACTGTGGCCTCTTAAAGGCTACTCCCCAGCCCTCCCCAGCAAACACCCCCAAATCCTCTATTAGTGACTGGCAGTGGCAGGGTTCTGGGCTCACGGTGGCAAGACAGGGTTCCCCACTCTCAGGCCAGCATTGTAGCACAGGAAGGTGGGTTCTTGCCCCCCACCTTCAGGTTGTCCTTGGGTGCATCTCCCCAGCATTCTGTGGAACTCTTAGCATTGTTATGTTTTAAATCGGGTCTTGTGGGCTGATCTGGCAGCATAATCCCCCATTTTAATCTTGTTTCTCTGGGAAGATGTTAAAGTTTTGAAGAACTGGCTAGTAAATGAACTTCTGGAATACCCATACATTCGGAAACTGGTGCCAGCCTGTTTCTGATAAGAGGCTATCCTGCAGCTGCTCAAAAGGGCTTTGTTTGGGGTCGGGGTTGGAAGAGAAGAAAGGGTTGTTCATGTTTCTTTCATTTTTAGCTCTAAAGCAATTTTTAATCTTTTTAATTTACAGTATTTTTCCCTTTAAATTTGGGCATTTTAGACATAATATATTTGTACAGGAAAAAAACATGTATTTCAGACACAGAATTCCATAAATCTACGTGTCAACAGCTGTGTACCTACACTGAAGAAAAGATTCCCTTTCACAGGCATTTCTTTGTGGCATGAAAACTAATATTTTAATCCATCTTTTCAAAGAATGTACCGAGAATTTTAATGTAGGGTAGCCGGTCAGAATTGAACTGTGGTATCAAGTCATGCTTAGCAAAATTTGATTCTTTTTTTTTTGGTTAGTGATGTTTTCTGTTCAAGTAAGGGGCCTGAACGAAAAAAGAAGGTATGGCTTTAGAAATACTTACATTTTCATTTTTCAGGATATTACTCAGAATGTTTATTAATCAGGTTTCCAAGACATCGAATTTTAAGGTCATCGTTTTTAACTACCTCCCTCCACACTTCTCTTGGTTGAAAGTGAAAGTCCGATTCTTTGCGACCCCACAGACTGTAGCCTGCCAAGCTAGTCTGTCCATGGAATTCCCTGGGGCCAGAATACTGGAGTGGGTAGCCTTTCCCTTCTCCAGGGGATCTTCCCAACTCAGGGATTGAACCCAGGTCTCCCATATTGCAGGCAGATTCTTTACCCACTGAGCCACATGAAGTGTATATTCATGAACTTGATTCAACTGTGTGAAACTTGTGTCCTTGATCCCCACTATAAAGCTTTTCATGGAGAATGTCTGAACCTTTATTAATGTATTATTTATGTCTGAATTAAATTAGGGCCAAGAACTGTAATTGTTGTTTTCCTGCTTGCATCAATACTTTTACATAAGTTCTCTCCACTGATAAATTTGAGTCAGATCAGTGAGTAATAAATCTAAAGATAAGCTTTTAAAACCATTGGAGAGCCAAAAAATAAATATAGAATTGCAATTAAAAGACACCCAAACACATTTCATATGGTCCCAAAGTACTCTTTCTAGTTTAATGCAATTGAATTAAAATTACTTCCTAGTTATATTAAAATAGCATCATTGATAACCTTCAACTCTTTTTTTTTTCCCCAGTGATGTAAGGAAATATAACAGTGCACTATAAAATTTAAAGTTGAACCTGAAGTTCAACTAAAGGACTAAGAAAATGAAAGTTCCTAGAAGAATGTTCATATCAGCTTTCTCTCACAAACTTTTTTGCTAATGTTTGCTCTTTTTCCAGTTAAAAAATGGTATATACCATTGAAAAACAAAGTACATTTATCAAAAAGTAGCAACTTAGCTACTAAATTTCAATTTTATTGAAACATCGTTCTCTACATCCCTGATAGGCCATAAAACTTAATGTGGAACAGAAACGTAAAACCTTGACCAGTGGAATTCATGTGTTTTGAAACAAGAAGGCCATCACTTGGTTTGTTTCCACAGTATGAACTTTGATTTTTTTTTTAAACTCACATTATTTTTATTGTATGAAGTAGAAATGAAAATTCTTCAATTTATAGTTTGCTAAAATAGAGAACAAATATCTGAATAAGAACTTTAAAAAATAATTTGCAACCTTTTAAGAGTTGACTTGACATGTAAAAGCTATTTTTAAAACTGCATTTAAAAACTCTTTTTATGTTTCTTAAAAAGAGTCTTATCTTTAGTTTGAAGCAGTAACAGCTAGACCTCATGTATCACCAGAAATATTTGACATCACAAGTTTGAGTAGAAATGTTTTTTTTTCCTTATACCAAATTTAAATGTCTTTGGGTCCATATTTAATATCATAAAGACCCTGACTCTGTTTTTAAAATATTTGGGGCAAGAATGTGCTAATATTAGCCAAAAATCCCAATCAGGGTAGTTCTGTTGAGTTTGGACTCTTATGGGTTATTTTATTCTTACTTTCCAAATTGTGAAGTGGTTATATTACTTTCATAAATAGGCTTTTTTAAAATCTCCGTGTGTATGTATATTTAGAGAGGAAAGAGACTCTGAATGACTCATTCTGGGCGGGGGTGGGGTGCTAGTTTTAAACTTTCCAAATAGTTTTCTTTTCTCCTTTTCCCATTTCTTCCCCGAAACTTGTCAGTTACTGTACATAAAAAACATTCCCTGTCTTTTAACTATCTCTACTGGTTGCCAAGGTGTAAATCAGAAAGGCCAAGTTTTCTCTGTCCGTTTCATAAACAAGACTGGGTTTTGCTTCAGACACTTGGAGCCCTGCCAAAGTTGTCATGATGATGTCAGTTTACCAAGAATGTTCACATTTCTCATGCTGTGTTCCACATTCCCTGGACTCGAGCAAATGTCCTTTTAGAGCTCATTGAAGTTTTAGGGTTGGATTAAAAACGCATGCCTTGTTTTCAGTACTTCATGCTACCTTTTCAAAATCAAGGATCCGTTTTTAACAGCATGACAGTTTACACGCCCATGATCCATTCTGTATTTGTTGGTTAAGAAAATACAGAATGACCAGACATCTATCAGGTGATAAAACCAAGAAAGACTTGCCTGTCTAAGTCAGCTGAAATTGTATTAATTTAGTATTCCCTTATTTGGCAACTGTTTATCTTAATTCATTATATGTATTTCAATATATTTATTGATTTTTCAAACTTTTATAACAGTGGGTTCTACCTGTATTTGGAAAGGCATAGTAAGTAAATGTTAGTCGTTCAGTCGTGCCTGACTCTTTGCGACCCCATGGACTGCAGCCCACCAGGCTCCTCTGTCCATGCGATTTTCCAGGCAAGGATACTGGAGTGGGTTGCTGTTTCCTTCTCCAGGGGATCTTCCCATCCCAGAGATTGAACCCAGGTTTCTTGCACTGCAGGCAGATTCTTTACCAACTGAGCTACAATATGTAGACATTATTTGGGCTTCCCAAGTGGCTCTCGTAGTGAAGAACCCACTTGCCAATACGGGAGACATGGGGGGGGGAGTCGACTCCTGGATTGGGAAGATCCCCTGGAGGAGGGCATGGCAAACCACTGCAAGTATGCTTGCTAGAGAATCCCATGGACAGAAGAGCCTGGCGGGCTACAGTTCATGGGGGTTGCCAAGAGTCAGTTGCAACTGAGCACATCCATAGTAGATATTACTCAGTATACAGAATTACTTGACATCTTACAGTACTTCTTAGTTCTTGGCTAATTGGAAATCACTATGCTACAGATGGTTATTTCTAGTTTTTTTTTAATAAGTTATTTTGGCCAGTAAGCCATAAACATTAGAAAAACCTGACAGTTTTTGAAAATTATTTAGAGAAATAACTGCATTTGAAGTGAGTAGTTTAACTTTTTATATACCTGTCCTGTTAAACTCTATGGAGAAGTTACAAGGACCCCGAAAAGTTTAGTTCTTCCAGTATTTAAAGTGTGTGTGAATTTAGTTTTATGAACTCTCAGAGAACACACATTTAAAATAAAGTCTGTTCTATTTTATGCTACTGCATTCTGGACAGTTTACATGTTAGGAAATGGACTAAACTTGATAAAATCTGTGAAATATATTTGTCCTCAGACAGAAATCTCTGTAAACACCAAACAGATGATGTTTACATGGATTTCTTAGTTAGGGTTCATTAATGACCTAATTACCCTAAAAAATAAAATACCAGTTAATAGTTATTTATAGTATGAATATATTTGATCCTTTTTATATCCTCTTATTTGAGTTGGTAAATTACATATTTACTAAGTGGAAAGGGGGGTTTTCCTTTAATATTCATGTTTGTATTGAGCTCTGGTTGACTTTCTAGGCTGAGGTTGCATGTTGCCTGCTTTTCACTTCTCTTATGATGATGTGAAACGTAGAGTTTTCTTGTATTCACTCAGTTTTGATTCATCCAAAATAATGAAACTTCTTGAGACCAATCCCCTTGCCAAATTGAAGACAGGTATTATTAATCACAGGCAGAACCCTGGCCCTCTGCCTTTCTCATTGAGTGGCATAATGTATCCTTTTGATAATTTCTAGAGTAGTTCCTTGTGGCTTTCTACAAAAGTTTAAACTAGGCAAATTAAAATCTAGTTTGAATTCAGAGATTTTTAAATCTCTATTTTAAGAAATAATTGCAGGTTCCAAAAGTAGTTTTCAAATTAGCAAGGAGGCCTCAACCAGTGTTTCCTTCCTGTCTTAGAACTCCTCATCACGTTCTCTGGAATGTCAAGAATAAATTTACAGAGCTTAGAAAGGAAGTCCAACCGGGTCAGACTTCCAGGTCCTACCGTCCCAGAAAGTAATTCATGACAGTGTCAGATCACAGTTAGTGAATTGCTTAATGCATGTTTATATAATGGAATATCATCAAGGTCTTCAAATTAAAAAGATAGTAACCTGGCCTGAAAAGAGTACCAGGACTAGTATCTGCTGGCCCCAGGTTTTGTTGTGCTGTTTTTAAGATCACCATTGTCTCTCTAGGGACTGAAACTGTCTCATAAACCCTGCTATAGTCCTTATTCCCACTATAGCCATTGCACAAAATACATACCAAAAAAATACAAAATACATGAATATTTTTAATTGGCATCAATTTGGTCCTTTCCTGTGCTTTTAATTAAAGTAGTTGTTTGTTTTCTGCATCCTATGGCATTTCCTAAAGAAGAGTCCTTTTTTTCCAGAAATCTCTTCAAATGGACCCAAACTAATCCTCTGTTATCCAGTTGAGTACAAGTTGCCTCCAGGAGCTTCCCAGGTGGTGGGAGTGGTAGAGAACCCAACAGATGTAGGTTTGAGCCCTGGGTCAGGAAGATCCCCTGGAGAAGGGAATAGCTACCACTGCAGTATTCTTAGACAGAGGAGCCTGGTGGGCTACAGTCCGTGGGGTCACAAAGAGGAAGCTGGTGGGCTGCCGTCCATGGGGTCGCACGGCTGATGACTGAGAGCACAGTTGCCTCCATTCACCTCTGAAAGGTTGCTTTTCTCCACCTGGTTCCATTTCATACTTCTCTTGTCTCCTTGTTTCTGATATGAGCTCTCTTCGTCTCTCTTGTTCACTAGCAGCCACCTGGAGTCCTGAGAAGGTCTGGCTCCATGAGGATAGGACGCTAGTCCTTGGCTGCAGAGCAGTGCTTTCCACAGGCCAGAATTGCACTGTGTGTTTCGGCTGGTTGTTTTTAACGTTCTCGCTACTACACTTTAATCTCTTATTCTGTCAGTGATTTCTTTTCATCTTTAATGGTCTTAAGGTCATTTCTTTTTTTAATTGTACGCACACTTACTAACAATCTGAGGACATAATGTATGCATAGTTACATCCCTGAAAGGCCTTAAACCTGACTCTCCTAGCGAGGGTTTATATCAGATTTTATATCCAGATTATCTGTCCAAACAGAAATGTCATGTGAACAAAACTGACCAGGTTGAACTGAACTGAGATGGCACTGATCCTCTGTCTCCTGCCTTCTCTTTAACTCTGGTGACAACCTCCTTCCCTTTTGTGGGAAGTTCTTTTCAGACCTGCCACCTTCTGCCAGGCTTGTTCTTCCTGCAGTTCAACTCTGCTTTATAAACATTCTTTTAATGTTAAATTTGTGTTCCGGGAACCTTGGTGCAAGTTCTTAAATCAGATGATCTGAAGTTCTCCAAAATGCAGTGACTCCACGTCTCTTCACTTTTCAACGTGTGAAACACAACCAGGGAGTAATAACTCAGTCATCTTTCTGATTCCCATAACATTAATGCACTTAATATAAGCAGCACAGTAAACCATTTGTTCTCTTGACCCCAAAGGACAGCCCAAACCCTCTGGGTGTGTTAGAATCTTATTTTTGTATGTGGTCTCAAACAAAAGAACCATCAACCAGGGCTTGGATACATTTTCAAAATACTAGCTTATCTTTAACAATGTCTACCACTTTATAAGAGGATTTGCTCTATTATTGATGAAACATATGCAGAGTACTTAAAAGAAGGAAACGTATGCAGAATACTTAAGAGAATTCTCATAAAATGATGGTCCAATTGTACTGGGAGTGCTTTGGTAGATTTAAGCCAATTAAGGTAAAAGATTTGATTTTCTATAAGGGGACCCCGATCTATCATTATGTTTAAAATTCTGTACTCACTTGACCTAGCTGCTTCCTCTGCTAGTGCTCATGCTCTGTTGCTAAGTCATGTGCAACCCTTTGCAACACTATGAATGGTAGCATACAAGCCTCTTGTGCCCTCTACTTTCTCCTAAAGTTTGCTCAAGTTCGTGTCCATTGAGTCAGTGATGCTATCTGATCATCTCACCCTCTGCCGCTCCCTTCTCCTCCTGCCTTCAGTCTTTCCCAACAGTCTTTTTCAATGAGTCAGCTCTTCACATCAGGTGGCCAAAGTATTGGAGCTTTAGCATTAGTCCTTCCAACGAACATTCAGTGTACTTCCTTTAGGACTGACTGGTTTGATCTCCTTGCAGTCCAAGGGACTATCAAGAGTCTTTTCCAGCACTGTGATTCCAAAATATCAAATTCTTTGGCACTCAGGCTTCTTTATGGTCCAACTCTCACATCTGTACATGACTACTAGAAAAACCATAGCTTTGACTATATGTGGACCTTTGTTGGCAAAGTGTTGTCTGCTTTTTAATATGCTGTCTAGGTTTGTCATTGGAAACAGTGAGAGACTTTGTTGGGGGGGGGCCTCCAAAATCACAGCAGATGGTGACTGCAGCCATGAAATTAAAAGATGCTTGCTCCTTGGAAGAAAAGCTATGACCAACCTAGACAGCATATTAAAAAGCAGAGACATTACTTTGCCAACAAAGGCCCATCTAGTCAAAGGTATGGTTTTTCCAGCAGTCATGTATGAATTTGAGAGTTGGACCATAAAGAAAGCTGAGCACTGAAGAATTGATGCTTTTGAACTATAATGTTGGAGAAGACTCTTGAGAGTCCCTTGGACTGCAAGGAGATCCAACCAGTCAATCCTAAAGGAAATCAGTCCTGAATATTCATTGGAAGGACTGATGCTGAAGCTGAAATTCCAATACTTTGGCCACCTGATGCTATGAACTAACTCAATGGAAAAGACTCTGATGCTGGAAAAGATTGATGGCAGGAGAAGGAGACAACAGAGGATAAGATGGCTGGATGGCATCACTGACTCAGTGGACATGAGTTTGAGGGAGCTCCAGGAATTGGTGATGGACAGGGAGGCCTGGCGTGCTGCAGTCCATGAGGTCGCAAAGAGTTGGACGTGACTGAGCAACTGAACTAGGTTTGTCATAGTTTTCCTTCCAAGTTGCAAGTTTCTTTTAATTTCATGGCTACATGCACCATCCACAGTGGTTTTGGAGCCCCCCAAAATAATATCTGTCTCTGCTTCCACTTTTTCCCCTTCTGTTTGCCATGAAATGATGGGGTCGGATTCCATTTCCTGTGCTCATTGCCAATTTCACCAAATGAGCATTACTTTATCAAGATCGTAGTGAGAAGACTTCCGAAAGGTTTTCCTTTTATTTTTTTCCTTAGTCTACTGGAAGAACTCAGTATTGATTGAAATAGAATTAGTTTGTCCTTTATCTTTTTGGCTCAGGCAGTAAAGAATCTGCCTGCAATGCAAGAGACCTGGGTTTAATCCGTGGGTTGGGAAGATCCCCTGGAGAAGGGGATGGCTCCCCACTCCAGTATTTTTGCCTGGAGAATCCCATGGACAGAGGCGCCTGACGGGCTACAGTCCGTGGGGTTGCAAAGAGTCAGACGTGACTGAGCGATGAATGCACAAGTTATCTTTCTTATATCATAATTTTTTATTCTACTGATTTATCATTGAGTGGCATTTCTAATTAGCAACTGAAAATTTTTCCAAATTTTATATTGATTTAGATTTCAGCAGTTAAATGAGATTAAGTATGATTGCTGGAGAGGATTTCCCATGCCGTGTTAGGAATACTGGATTCCTAACAGTGGTCTCCTAGTACACAATCATTTCATTTAATCATTCTCATTTTAACCTTGTCCAAATCCCATACTTTGTAATTAGTCTGTCCTGTGTTGACTGCTCATACATTTTGCTTATCTACTTTGCCTATAGACTATTTTATTGTAGGCTATTCACTAGCTCTCTAATCTGTTACTTCATTATTACAGATTTATGGGCAAGCATATGTATGTGTTTTATCATCTAGTAATGTTTTATTTTTAAAGTATTTTTGTATCAGAAATCCCTGTTTAATTTTGTACCCACATAGTTTAATTTCCCCAAAATTATTCAAGTAATTAGGCATTTCTAGATATAGTTCAGTTGAATTCAGTTCAGTTGCTCAGTCATGTCCGACTCTTTGTGACCCCATGAATCGCAGCACGCCAGGCCTCCCTGTTCATCACCATCTCCTGGAGGTCACTCAGACTCATGTCCATTGAGTCCATGATGCTATCCAGCCATCTCATCCTCGGTCGTCCCCTTCTCCTCCTGCCCCCAATCCCTCTCAGCATCGGAGTCTTTTCCAATGAGTCAACTCTTCTCATGAGGTGGCCAAAGTACTGGAATTTCAGCTTTAGCATCAGTCCTTCCAAAGAAACCTCAGGGCTGATCTCCTTCAGAATGGACTGGTTGGATCTCCTTGCAGTCCAAGGGACTCTCAAGAGTCTTCTCTAACACCACAGTTAAAAAGCTTCAATTCTTCAGCACTCAGCCTTCTTCACAGTCTAACTCTCACATCCATACATGACCACAGGAAAAACCATAGCCTTGACTAGACAGACCTTAGTCAGCAAAGTGATGTATCCTCTTTTGAATATACTATCTAGGTTGGTCATAACTTTTCTTCCAAGGAGTAAGCATCTTTTAATTTCATGGCTGCAGTCACCATCTGAAGTGATTTTGGAGCCCAAAGAAATAAAGTCTGCCACTGTTTCCCCATCTATTTCCCATGAAGTGATGGGACCAGATGCCATGATCTTCGTTTTCTGAATGTTGAGCTTTAAGCCAGCATAGTATTTACTTTTTTTCCCACTTAGTGTAATTATTGATAATTTCTATGAGAAAGCTAGCAGTACAAGACCAGGTTTCAATAAGATTGCACCCTTTTCAATCAAAGTTGAGTTTGACATCTGGGTCCAAAAAGAGGTCCTGTCCCAAAGAAACAGGCTGACGGTGGGGTATGGAGGTGGAACAGGGAGGCAGCACAGCTGTTTGGATATATTGCAGAGGTGGTATTAATACCACTTAGCAAGCTGAGCATTTCCAAGACTTCCTCCTGAGTAGGATGTGAGAAGACCTGAGTAGGCTGCACAAAGGCCCCTGGAGATCTGAGCCTTAGCAGAAACAGAATATGATACAAAGACTGCCAGTGTGAGCAGGAGGGGTCACACTGTGCCATCCCCATCCTGCCCAGCCCACTCCCCCAACCACCCCAGTGCTTGGGATGGAAGGGAACCAGGCACTGGTCCTGTGTATCCGGGCATGGGGCAGAAGAGCTAGGAGTGGGAGGTGCCTATGGAGATCTGGGACTGCTGCCCTCAGCAGGTGGCCAGGAAGTGCTGGCCTGCTGACACGTCCATGTGCTTTCCGACCGCTCAAGTGGCTCTAGACAGCGCTAAAGATGGCAACCACTATTTCCTATGAAGAGTTAGTACTTCTTATTGTTTAGTTAACCAGTCATGTCCGATTGTTTTGTGACTCCATGGACTAGCCCACCAGGCTTCTCTGTTCACAGCATTTCCCAGGCAAGAGTACTGGAATGGGCTGTCATTTCCTTCTCAAGGAGATCTTCCCAACCCAGGGATCAAATTTGCAATCCCCCACATTGCAGGTGGATTCTTTACTGATGAGCCACCAAGGGAGCCCAAAATGCTTGTTAGGCAAATGGTCATATGTTACACTAAAATATGTAATAATCCTGAAGATACAAAATGGATTATATGAAGTACAGGTTTGGTTTCATTTTAATCAGCTTGTCTTAAAGTGCCCTTGTGAACAATTCTAAAATTCACATGGAACTGCAAAGGACCGTGCAAAGCCAAATCAGCCTGAAAAGGAAGAACAAAGCCGGAGGCATCAGAGTTCGTGATTTCAAAATATGTTATGAGGCTATGGCAATTAAAACAGTATGGTATTTGCATAAAGACAGACATACGAACCAATGGTACACAATAGAGAGCCTGGAAATAAGCCCATGCATATACAATCAATTGGCCTTTTACAAGAGTGCTAACTGTGCACAGTAGGAAAAGAATCATTTCTTCAATACATGGTGCTGGGAAAACTAGCTATCCACATGCAAATAAATGGAACTGGACCCTTATAAGACACTATACACTAAATTCAACTCAAAATGGATTAAAGACTTAAACATAAGACCTGAAACTGTAAAGTTCCTAGAAAAAACATAGAGGAAGAGCCTCTGGACTTGGTCTTGACAATGACGTCATTGATAATGAAACAAAAAGGACAGTCAACAAAGGCAAAAATAGAATATTTCCAAAATATATAAAGGAAAAGGAACTCCTGTGACTCCATAGCAAAATAAAATCTGATTTTAAAATGGGCTAAAGACTTGAATAGGCATTTCTTCAAAGAACAGATATAAATGTCCAACAGAATATGAGAAGATACTCAATGTCATTTGAGAGATATTTCAGGTGTCCATTTCATCTTTAGAGAAACACACAAATCAAAACCACAATAAGAAGTCACCTCATACCTGCTAGAATTGCTGTTCTTAAGAAAATAATAAAGTATTGGTGAGGATGTGGATAAATTGGAACCTTGTACAATATTGGTACCCTGATGCTGGAAAAGATTGAAGGCAAAAGGAGAAGGGTGTGTCAGAGAATGAGATGGCTAGAGAGCATCACCAACTTAAAGGACATGAATTTGAGCAAACACCACAAGATAATGTAGGACTATCTGTAACCTCGTGGGCTACATACAGTCCGTGTGGTCTTAAGAGTCGGACACAACTTTCATTGCAAAGAGTTGAACACAATGCAACTGAACAATAACACAGTATTGAGGGGAATGCAGAATGGTATAGCTGCTATGGGAAACAGTATGGAGATTCCTCAAAACTTAGAACTACGTTTTGATCTAACAGTCTAACTTCTGGTTATGTTTCTAAAACAACCTAAATGTCCATTGATAGATGAATGAATAAAGAAAATGTGGTCTTGTATGCTCAAGGATTGCAGTAGGCCCTAACAAGTTGCTTCTTCCCTCTGCCTATCCCTGCCCCGCTCCACCCCACCCCTTTTCTCCATTCTGGACCCAGCGTATGAGAAACTTTAAAATACTGCTGAGGTTAAGGGCCCCAACCATCCAGGGTGGAAAATCCACTGTATAACTTTACCATCCAGCTCTTTTGTATCTAATGTTCTGCAGATTCAAGCAACTGTGGATGCTACAATAAGTATTTATTGGGGAAAAAAAAAAAAATCTGTGTAATAGTGGGCACATGTAGTTCAGACTTGTGTTGTTCAAGGGTCCCCTGTGCAAATCTGATCACCTTACTCCCATGATAAACAAATTCAAGTGGCTTCCGGTTGTACTTTAAAGTGAATGTTAAAATTTCCCTTCTATAGGAAAATAATTTCAGTACATGCCAGTTCTCTTGTAATCTACTTGATTTTATGTATTTGAGCACAGAGTAAAACACTACATCAGTCCTTAAGGGTATAAGGTTGGAGGCAAGGCTCATTTGTGGCCTTAGCATGGTGACTAAGAGACTAACTCTAGGACTATACTACTTGGATCCATGTCTAGCACGTACTTACTAGCTCCATAGCCTTGGGCAGCAAGAATACTGGAGTGGGTAGCAGTTCCTTCGCCAGGGAATCTTCCCAACCCAGGGATTGAACCTGGGTCTTCCACATTGCAGGTGGATTCTCTACCATCTGAGACACCAGGGAAGCCCCACTTAAACTTCTTTGTATTATCAGGTTAATAGTAGCATGAACAGAGAAGGCAATGACACCCCACTCCAGTACTCTTGCCTGGAAAATCCCATGGACGGAGGAGCCTGGTAGGCTGCAGTCCATGGGGTCACTAGGAGTCGGACACAACTGAGTGACTTCACTTTCACTTTCCACTTTCATGCATCGGAGAAGGAAATGGCAACCCACTCCAGTGTTCTTGCCTGGAGAATCCCAGGGACGGCAGAGCCTGGTGGGCTGCTCTCTATGGGGTTGCACAGAGTCGGACACGACCAACGTGACTTAGCAGCAGTAGCATGAAAGCATTTGGAAGGTGCCTAGCATCTAGTAAGTACTATACATTAATAGGTAATCTTCTATTAATTAACAGTTAATTTTCCTCTCTACTGTTGAGTTGCCATAATAAATATGCTTTACTTTCACAACACATACATTTAGAAAAAAGTTTTAAAGAAAAGAGGAAAAAGAGATCCAAAGATACCAGAGGGCAGTTCTTATTACTGCCTGCCAGGCACTGTGTGACAGGCCCTTACCTATTAGAAACTTCATCTTATGCTACTTTCCTTTCCTTTGCTCTTCTGGACTCCCAGCACCCCAGTCTTCTCATTTCCAGCAGCCTGACCTCTGCTCATCTTTCAGGTCTCAGGTCAGAGTGATTTCTCATGAAGCCCTTTCATTGGCCCCTTAGACAAAGCCAGATACTCTTGACCTTATAAAACTTTTTTGCTTAAAACAGCATTTATCCAAGTTGTAATTACATATTTCCTTGGGTGATTGCTTAGTACCTGATACTCTGTCCCTTGACGAGAACCTCTCAGAGGCTAAGACTGTTCGTGTCACTCCCCATTCCGTCTCCAGTGCCTAGCACAGCAGTTGACAAACAGATGGAGAAGTGTGTTCCATGGAACCACCAGGTCTGTGGTGCTGCCCCTAGGCTCTGTGAGGACCTGGCTACAGGAACCCTGAGGAGGAGGCGGGGCTGCTGTGTTTGGAAGGATACTGTCATTTCTGGCAAGGTTTTAAGTTGTATCCAGATCTTGGGGAAGCTGGAGAAGGATGTCAGCCAGAGCCATGATTATAGGATTAGGTTGCATTTTCAAGTGGTCACTCCAACACCAGGGAGGTGGATGGGTGGGTGGAATACGGAGCCAGATTGTAATTCAATTCAGAGATAAAAGTTGTTGATGCTCAGAACTTAGACAGCAGGGATGGAGCAGAGGAAGCAACTTCGAGAAATATTTGGATGGAAGGACTGATATTATGTGATGGGGAGGATGGGGGGGCTGTGTTGGGGTGATGAAGACAACTTCCAGGTTCCTGGCTTGTATTTCTTTGTGGATTATGACTTTCTTTTGAGAAGTTAAGAAACAGCAGGGTAAAGATCAGATTTAGAGAGAAGTACACTGAAATGAGACTTAGGTATGTTAAGTGCATGTGAGGCACCCTTGAGGAATTGTTTAGTGGAGGTTTAAAGTAGAATGGGCTCCAGAGACACAGAGAGATTTAGGAGATGTGGATGTGGATGCTGAAGGTGTGGGTGGGTAGTCCACGCAGCAGTCATTCCCACAGACCCAGCCCAAGCCCACTGTCTTCTGTACAGAAATTTCAGTCTACAGGGATCCCAGTCCTTCAGCCTGTTTTGCCCAAATTATACAATTGCTTAGAAGATGCCAACTTGGGCTATAGATACAAATTTTATGTGCCCCTAAAGATAGCCACTCAAGCATTTTTTTATTTCAGTAGTCTTTCTTAGGGGCCTGCAGAGAAACTCTTACAAACAGAAGTGTGAGTCCTGCCCCATGAGCTCTCCTTGCAGCACTAGGACAATGTTTTCACATAGCAGGTATGCAGGACTCATAGTAGGTGTGCTTCTTCGGCCATTCATCATGGGCTACAGCACTAGCAGGCACATCAGCAGCTGGTATGGAAGCAAAGGACATAATAATTTTCATGATTTAGTGTTAAATAAAATTAAGGATGAAACCCAGTATGGTAGTCAGGCTTCTTCAGAGAAACAGAACCAATAGGATTGAGGTGGGGGGTGTATGTATGAAATAGAAAGAGATTGGTTGTTGGCAAGTCACAGTCTGCAGGCAAGAGACCTAAGGAAGAGTTTCAGTTTAATTCTAAAGGCATTTGGCAAAAGCCCCCCTCCCTCAGGGAACCTGAGTCTTAATTTCTCAAGGCCTTCAACTAATTGGATGAGCCTCAGCCACATTTTAGAGGGCAGTCTGCTTTGCTCAGTCTTTTCATTTAAATGTCAATCCAATCCCCTAAAAATACCTTCACAGAAATTTCTAGAATAGTGTTTGACCAAACATCTGGGAGCCATGGCTGAGCCAAGTTGACACACACACAATTAACCATCACACTCAGTAGGCTGCCCTTTTCTGGGCCATTAGCCTGCTCCAGAGAAGCTCTAAAAGGCTGCAGATCTATAAAAGACACTTGATCATCTACAGCTTGTATGTAAAGTAGCCAAAACATCCACAGTTTCGAGGGCTTTAAAGAACCAGAGGTCTTTATTACTTACATAAAGTTCAGGAGCTTTGCTGTCACCATAGGGGTATTTGAGCATCATGGCTTCTTTGTTTGGTTTTGTAGTTTGCATTGCCTTTCAAAAGGGAAGTGCATGCCCTCACACTCAGAAATCAACAGTTCATGGTTTATTTCCCATTTTACAGATGAGGAAACTGAGGCTCCATTATTAGGTTTCATACCAGATTTCTGGCCATTAAATGGCTGGGTTGAACCTAGGTCTTCTCATTTTAAATCAAGCCTTTCTTTCTTCCTAACCCCTTGTTCCATAACATTTTATTTCTAAAAAAAGAGGGAAGGAGTGTGAGAGAGAGTATGAATGAACATGAGAATGAATATTTATAGAACTCCTACCTGAATTCAGCATAAGAGAAATAAAAAATTTTACCAGATTATGGGCTTGCCTTGATCCCTCTGGGGTTGCCTTGTCCCTCTGGGCTATTTCATGTCAGAGGAATTCAGATTTGCTGTCCATTCCTTTCTAGTTTGGCATTACGGATGTCTATATTTATGGACAAATAAATATGGAAACGCTAAAGAAACCACCTCCTTCACTCTCTGGGTCCCCCTCCCTCCTGCCCCATAGCATTTAAGAGTGTTTTCACAGTCATCACGTCTGCCAGGTTTGGATCCCATGTTATGCCTCCTTCCACTTTGTTTGGTTAGTTAGCTAATGTGTTTTGCATTCAACCAAGGAAATTCAAAATACTGTCTCCAAGAGAGCCAGCTAAGAGAGAAGTGCTGTCCAACTTGAGAGAATTCTTTGAGTGATGATTGAGCAAACCACCCACTAATTTTAGGCTGGGAAAGGATGGGGCACAAACCGAGTTTTCAATAGAAAATAATGTCCTGCTAAGACATCCTATGACCCTTGGAAGCATCTTCTGGCTCTCCAGCTCTTGGCCATTTGGAAGGTTCATATCCCTACTCATTATCGGATTAAGTGTGGTGAAGATTTCAGTTTTGAAAAGGTAACTAACTTTCTACATTAGATCATCTAGATCTCAAAGGCCATGAAAGTGAAGCTTGTCCTTCTTTCCGATGACTAATGTAGGTGGGAAGCAGTTGTCCTCAGGCACGCGTAAATGGATGAGCTGAGCTGTAGCACACAGGGCTACAGAATTTTTGTGTTACCACTTTCAAGCTTATATAGCAGATACTAAATTGTAGTGCACAATGTGTGTTCATTGGCTGAACTTACATACATACTGTAAGTTTTCACAGAATTTCGCTGTGCACATCATCTGCCTTGGTTTCATTTGGTCTTGCACAACAAAATTGCATGTGGCTTTGTTAGTCCCGATTCTGGCATCTTTTGGAGCTAAGAACAAGCCAGTAAAAATAAAACATATGTTTTCCAGGGATGGATTTCCCAGAGACAATACAAAAGCATAATGTATCTTTGCATGGAGTAGAGAGATGACATTTAATAGTTTACAGTTTTGAACTTTTAGATTATAATTTTCATAACAAAGCTATGCAGTACTTATAAAATAGGTGGAAACAAAGGTAACATTCATCTAAAGACCCCTGGACTGCATATTTTTAGCAATTGCAGTTTGAGTCACTTGCTGTCAGTCAGGGGACTGATTCTAGCCCGCTGTATTACCTTCATCTGCTAATATTATTTAATCCTCCTAATCTGCAAAGTCGCTGGTAGGATTCTCACTTTATAGATGAAGTTTCAGGGAAGTTGAAGAGTCTCGCCAGGGTCTTGCTGCTGGTCAAGTAAAGTTCTGGTCTGAAGCCCAGGCTTTTTCTAGCCTTCAGCATCGCCTCATTACAGTGTTCAGATTGATGTCGTTAAGTTCTATGACTGTTTATGACCATATTTGATTTTTAGTTCAGCAGAGCATTTGACTGGGGGGTAAGTCAGAGCCAATGGAAATTTGGCTTGTTGAATCCTATGGTTGCTATATGCTAACTTAAATAATGAAATACTAAAAATCCCCGTGTTTGCATTGTTGATAGCAATCAATGTTTCAATTTTTTTTTAAAAAAGTATATCGTCAGGGGATTAAGATATTTAACTCAAGAAGCATTTGTAGAGCACCAGTATTTGGTAGGTGCTGTGTGGTTGATTTTTTTCATGCATTGTATCTAATACAATTTATACAACATTCCAGCAGTTCTTAATTATTGCTTGTTTACAGATAAGGAAGTAGTAATAGTTCAGTCGCTCAGTCATGTCCGACTCTTTGTGACCCCTTGGACTACAGCACTCCAGGCTTCCCTGTCCATCACCAACTCCTGAAGCTTGCTCAAACTCATGCCCATTGAGTCACTGATACCATCCAACCATTTCATCCTCTGTCATCCCCTTTTCCTCCTGCCTTCAGTCTTTCCCAGCATAAGAGTTTTTTCCAATGAATCAGTTCTTCACATCAGGTGGCCAAAGTATTAGAGCTTCGGCCTCAGCATCAGTCCTTCCAATGAATATTCAGGACTGATTTCCTTGAGGATTGACTGGTTTTGATATCTTTGCAGTCCAAGGAGCTCTCAAAAGTCTTTTCCAACCTAGCTTCAAAAAGAATAATACTTGGTGAAGGATGCTGTGCTTAGTCGCTCAGTCGTGTCTAACTCTTTGGAACCCCATAGAGTGTAGCCCGCCAGGCACCTCTGTCCATGGGGATTCTCCAGGCAATAATACTGGAGTGGGTTGCCATGGCCCCCTCCAAGGGATCTTCCCAACCCAGGGGTCAATCCTAGGTCTCCCGTGTTGCAGGCAGATTCTTTACCATCTGAGCCACCAGGGAAGCCCAAGGATACTGGAGTAGGTAGCCTATCCCTTCTCCAGGGGATCTTCCTGACCTAGGAATCGAACCAGGGTCTCCTGCATTGCAGGAGGATTCTTGACCAGCTGAGCTAGCAGGGAAGCATACACAACTAGTAAGTAGAGCCGAGGGCTGCGCTGGGGTCTTCTAGCCTCATGTCCATCACTCCTGGTCCAGTGTTAATATGAACAGTTTACAACATGCTCTGTTGCCACTGTGGTCACCCTGCCATCTCTCAACCCACCATCAGCCCAACCCATCCCTGTCATTTGCATCCCTCCCTTGTGAATGTCAGATAATTTAGGCATCAACCCAGGAAGCACTTCCTGAGTTGTAACTAGAATTGTCAATGGGAAATCATGCATCTAAAGAAAGTACTGTATTATGCAGCCATTAGCGGTTTGTGGAGGGACCTCCACTCTTCAGAATTCATTTCACAGAAAGCAGTGGAGTTAGCTCTCAAGCATTTCTGAGAAATAAAGACAAGCGATGGATACAGTGTAGTTCAAATCAGGACAACTCATTACATCTGCTGTGGGTGTTTAAGGAGGCCTGAGGTAATTGAACATGGTAACTGTGCCGCTCTGTCAGAAGGGTTTCACTGACACTTGTTTTGTTTTGTTTGCCGAGCCCATAATTGCAGAAATATTCTCCCATGGTGATTAGTTCCCAATTTAAAATGGACTGTTTCATTAAAGGTAACTCCATAATGAGACCAGTGAGGACCCAAGCTGTGTGCTTTAATGATAGTAATTCCCTCTTCACTTGCTGCTTGACCAAGTGCACAGAGAAGATGGAAAGCAGAGCCTTCCCCTCAATTCCTGCTTGAATCACAAGAAAAGAGGAGGTCGAATTACATTGCGTTTAAGGTCCCTTCCAGTGTTAGCATTCAGTGATTCTTTGGAATACCCACCAAATGGAAGTTCAGAAATTGATTCTGCTTTCACACCCGTGAGGGAAGAATGCCCACAAATGAATACCAGATTAGAAGCTGCAGAGAGGAAATAGTTGTCTTGAGTGAGTTCTTTTTATTGGAAATCAGCCTTGTATACTGGACAGGAAATTAAGTTCTTGTCTGGGTCGTTAATCATTGTGCTGATTTGAAAACTGGCAGTGGCGGGAGGAGGTGGCTATATTTGAAGGGGAAGGAAGGAGTGGGCAGAGAGAGAGATCCTAAAAGCTCCCCTGTCTGAGGGTGCATTAGCTGGGAAAGACAGGGTGATACCAGCCACCCCCGTCAGGTACAGGTGTCTCCAGTATTTCTGCTGAGTCTCCTGTTTGTTCCCACACATCTCCTACCCAGGACTATTTCCCATTTCTACCAAGAGGCGAGAAAGAGAAATAATTCTAGGATTTTCACTGAAGAAAGGCAGAGAAGTGATCATGTAATGGGGTCATGTGAAAAATAAAGTATTAGTTGTTCAGTCGTGTCTGACTCTGCAACCCCACAGAGCCCGCCAGGCTCCTCTGTCCGTGGAATTCTCCAGGCAAGAACACTGGAGTGGGGAGCCATTCCCTTCTCCAGGGGATCTTCCCACCCCAGGGATCGAACCTGGGTCTCCTACATACATTACAGGCAGATTCTTTACTGTCTGAGCCACCAGGGAAGCCCAGTGGGGGTCATATTTCCCTCTTTAGCTCGAGAGGGATGTTTTAAGGGAGGAAGTCAAGATTGGGATATCTTTAGTTCTTTTCATAGTTACATTGATAAGAGACAAAAAGAAAAAACAAAACCCACAGCAAAAATATGAGTAATAGGTTATGCCACATCAGGACAGCTTGTGTCCTTCAAAACAACGCCCATCTTTTACTGTCTCTCTCTTCCCAAGTGGAACTCCACTCAGAACACTGTTGGAAAGCCACATAAAGCTAGGGCTTTCCTCTTGGGCTTGAAAAGTATGGAGACGATTCTTGCTTTCCTTTTCCACCCCCACGCCCCACCCCCAGCCCCCAGTGTGTAACTGTCTGAGTGTCTGCACTTTTCTATTTATTTTTCCTTTAAGGTGAGAGGTTTGGTAAATAAAACTTGGCAGCAGGTTTTATTTCCACAAAAATTACAATTGTGACATCTAGGGTGTTATCTGTCTCCAAGCTGTTCCCAGTGGAGTCTAAATATACCACTGGGCTCTCTCATCGTTCCTCGGAACTGCCTCGGAAATCTGCACCCCTCGGGGTCTGACTGACTAAGCCTGCGACAAAGCTCTCTCTTCTCTTACGGATTTTTCTGATGGGAAAGTGGCTAAACTGGGTTGGGAGTTGAAGCATTTGGCTCGGTTACAGCTTGTGTGGGGCGTCACTCTTTCTCTGTCTCCAGACACCTGCTCCTTTCTGGCTGTAATTTCACAATGTTCTTAACTGCTGGGTGTACAATATGGTCCTTAGCATCCTTGATGAATCCTGCCCTGAACTATCCTCCCGAGCACTGTGGGGGTGGGCCTGCATGGTGGTGGTGAAGCTCTGGTGAAACGGAAATAGACTTTTGCCTTCTACCTGCAGATCACACTCCAGCCTGCACGCAGATGGGCAATTTTTCTCTAAACTTGTCACAGCTGCTCCCCCACCCCACCTCCCTTGGTGAGTACCTAGATATAATTTCCAAAATTAAAACAAAAAAAATGAAATCACCAGGTGATACATCATGTCAGTGCAGGAGGAGTACTTTGAGCACCTAATGATGAAAAAAGAATGAGATCTGTTGGCATGAAGCAGCCGCCTCTTCACAGAAAGTCACATAGACTTGCAGTATTTGGGGCTCTTTTGAATAAAAAAGAGTAGGCTAGGTTTGGGGCTTCCCAGGAAAAGAATCTGCTTTCCAATCCTGGAAACTCCCTGCATTGGAAGGTTCAATCCCTGGGCTGGGAAGATTCCCCTGGAGGAGGACATGACCACCCACTCCAGTATTCTTGCCTAGCGAATCCCATGGACAGTGGAGGGTGGCGAACATGACTGTGTACACGCATAGGCTAGGTTTGCAACATGTTGAAGTTTATCTGCCTAGCTCTGCTGCTGCTGCTGAGTCGCTTCAGTCGTGTCTGACTCTGTGCAACCCCAGAGACAGCAGTCCACCAGGCTCCCCCGTCCCTGGGATTCTCCAGGCAAGAACACGAGTGGGTTGCCATTTCCTTCTCCAGTGCATGAAAGTGAAAAGTGAAAGTGAAGTTGCTCAGTTGTGTCTGACTCTTCGCAACCCCATGGACTGCAGCCCACCAGGCTCCTCCATCCATGGGATTTTCCAGGCAAGAGTACTGGAGTGGGGTGCCATTGCCTTCTCCACTGCCTAGCTCGAGAGGTAATATAAGAGACTCAGGAACTCTTGATGTTCTGACGTGGAGAACCGGATGCCAGCAGTGCCTGGAGGGGTCTTGGTTTTCTCAGCCTGCACCCCCACCTCCTGAAACCTGACTCTTGAAGTCATGATGACTTGTCTTGCTCACAGCCCTGGTCTTCTCCAGTTCTGCTCCTTGACTTTGTAACGTCAGACACTAGCAGGGGCCATCCTTGAAACTCCCCTTCCCTGTCTCCGTGACAGTCCACTCTTCCTGGCTTCACTGAATCTTCTCCGTTTCTGCAGTTGTCTTTGGTTCATCCCTGGCGGGTGGGTCTCAAGATTCAGTGCCTGTCTCTCACTTTCCCCCCTCCCTGTTTCATTCTTTCTCACTCCCCTTTTCACTTCTTCCTTTCTCCACAGAAAACCTCACCCTTCCGGCTTCACAGCCACTTCCTCTAGGTGATTCTTTGCTCTTGACCTCTCCCATTCCAAAGCTCTGCTGCGGCTGAATACAGTTCCATTTTCTTATTGTCTCAGCTTCAGCTTAACTAAGGAAAAGAACTTTTTTACCCCCTAAATCTCGCAGGGTCATTTCAGCCCATGGCCTAGACCACCATGCTGGTCACCACACTCCTGCCCCTCTGTGCGGCTGTTCCCAGGGAGGGGCTCAGGCAGGCGTCCAGGGACAGGAATCCCAGGACTGATTCCGTGCCCTTCAGAATAGGAAGAGGGGCTGGATTGCCCGTGCAGGCTGCCTGTGAGGGCCCTCCCTTGGGGATTCCGGGACTGGCATCTTCTGTCTTCCCTCCTCCTTTGCGCCCCCATTTTTGCAGTTGCAGGACTTGGGTCTGGGGCACTTTCTCTGTGCCAGGCACCTGTGGCCTGCCTGGGGGAGGAGAGTATGCACGGCTGGCCTCGGGTTTGGCGCTGAGTCCAAAAGAGGGAGAGAAAGGGAGCCAGGAGTTCAGTGTGCCCGAGCACCTTGGCTCAGACACGGCCGCGGCGCCGGCTCTTCAGCGGGTCTCTCGTGCGCATCGCGGAGGCGGGCAGAGCACCACGCGGGACTCTGCGCCCGCGCTCGCCTGTGCGGGGAAGACGTCACTGTGTACAGCTCGCTGTCTAGCTCTTACTTAGCTGGAACTGGGATAAGTGCCTCGAGCGTGTGGCAGGCACTCGTGGGTCGGGGCTGCTTCGCCGTGCCGTGCCGTCTGCCGGCGAGGGTTCGGGGCCGGGTGGCCGCCAAGCGAGGCGCACGCCCCGTGCGCCGGAGGGGCATCCCTGGCAGCAGTGTGTCTAGGTCTGCCTCGGCTTACCACCCGGGAGTAGCTGGAGCCGCCCCACCTGACTTCCCACCTGTCACCAAGCCCATCGCTGGCCCTGGCTTGTCGTTCCCGCCTGCAGCGCCTCCTGCACTCGGGTTACAGTTAGCACGCGCTCTCTCTTCTCTGATAGGTTCTGCCCGTTCTGTGAGCAGATGTGTCTCCTTGAACTCCACACTGGACACTGGAAGTAGCAGAGTCTCAGTCTCCCGCCCCTGCCCCTAGACAATAAGAGTTAACAGTGGGCCAGGCAGGCTGTGTTGTCACAGCCCTCTGGTGATTTCAATGTACACTGCTTTGGGAACTCCAGTGTTCTTGCCTGGAGAATCCCAGGGGCGGTGGAGCCTGGTGGGCTGCTGTCTACCGGCACAGGGTGAGACACGACTGAAGCGACTTAGCAGCTGCAACAGCAGCAGTGGTGTGTCTCCCTTAGAATTTAATGATGTGTTGGACTTCAGTGGTGGTCCAGTGGCCAAGACTCCATGCTCCCAATGCAAGGGACGTAAGTTCCATCCCTGGTTAGAGAATATCCTGCATGCCACATGGTTGCAGCCAAAAAAAACAACATTTTTTAATTAAAAAATAAAGAATTTATTGATGTTATCTTATTTCTTATGAAATTTTCTTATTTTCTTATAAACTATATCTTACTTTCTTATAAAGTGTGTTAATAGTTTCCACAGTGAAATTATTAAGTCCATTATTTTGCCAACATTCATCTTTTTTACGCAGTGTTATTAACAGGTCAATATACACTGGGATGGGCTTGCCTGGTGGCTCAGACAGTCTTTACTGTCTGCCGTGCGGGAGACCTGGGTTTGATCCCTGGGTTGGGAAGATCCCCTGGAGAAGGGCATCACAACCCACTCCAGTATTCTTGCCTGGAGAATCCCCATGGACAGAGGAGCCTGGTGGGCTGCAGTCCCGCCAGAGTCATAGACAACCGAGAGACTAAGCACAGCACAGACATTGGGATATAGCCCTGGAGTTTTCACCAATTTCCACATGACTAGTAATTTCGTCTTGGTCTGCTTAGGAATCCATGGTATAAGTAGAGCAATGGTAAATTTTTCACAGTCTCTGAAACCAGTTGAAAAGTTCTTACTGGTATAGAGTACATAACACAGGAAAGGCTGTAACCCCAAAACCATTCTTTATGTGGGAGGGAAATGTTTTAAAGATGATTAGATTTTTGCTACTCACAAAAGGAATGGTAATAGAATTGAAGGAAGGTACTTAGTTTGATGGAAATGATGAAATAGAAGGAGGAACAGATTTTTTTGTGAGTTAAAATATTTGGTGAGGTTGGAAGGTATTTCCCATTCACTTCAAAAGCTAGGGTCTGGTTATGTTGGCATATATCTCATTGGGGGCCTGTGTGAATTTTGAAGAGAGTGGATGGCAGCAGTTGTTTCCAGAAAAAATATTTTAATGTGTTGATCAAAGTTAGTGCTTGACCTGTCAGACATTCAGAAGTTCCCTTTCTTTTCTTCTTTTTTTCCTTCCCTTCTTTTATTCTTTTCTTCTTGATATATTAAATAAGCATTAAGAAGTGATCGAGTTCTCTGTCTAGAAATAGAAGTGTGGGGGAAGAATGAATTTTATTCTGTTCCAGGCTGATGGTTGTTTACCTTCCCACCTTTGTGTATGCAACCATTTAAGTGTGTTTCTTATGCCTTTTTTCTTTGGATGTGTTTTTACCAAAGTGCAATGATTTGTGTGTAGATATTTTACATTTACATAAATTATACTTTTTAAGTCTCATATTTCTTTTTTTCCCATTTGGCACTGTTCTAAGGATGCTCTGTGTTTTTAAAATTCATTTTTATTTTAGGGCTTTCCAGTTGGCTCAACAGTAAAGAATCCATCTGCTATGCTGGAGTTACGGTTCGATCCATAGGTCAGGAAGATCCCCCGGGGAAAGAAATGGCAACCCACTCTAGTATCCTTGGACAGAGGAGCCTGGCGGGCTACAGTCCATGGGGTCACAAAGAGTCGGACATGACTTAGTGACAACATTTTTATTTGACCGTCTGTTCGTATGCTTTCCTGAGGATGGCCAGCAAAAGTTATGCATTCTCTTTATGCTGCTGTTTGAACATTTCTTTGGGATATGAGCCCTGGAATGAAATTGCTGGCCACAGAAATATGTAGAACTCATGGGAATAACTACCTGGGGCCAGATTGCTTTCCAGAATGGCTGCCCCAGCTGTTCCTGCCACAGTCTAACAAGATTCCTTACCCACATCAGCAACAAGTATGATGTGAAGTCATAGCTCTTCATTTCCATTTATTTGACCATTCAGTTTCTTGTCACCTGCTTGCTGCTGCTGCTGCTAAGTGACTTCAGTCGTGTCCAACTCTGTGCAACCCCATAGACGGCAGCCTCTGTCCCTGGGATTCTCCAGGCAAGAATACTGAAGTAGGTCTTTAGCAAAGCCTGCTTCTTAGTCAGTTGTCTATTCATCTGGCCCACCATTGTGTTTACGGTGGTGTCTTTTTTTGGTGATATGCAGCATTTCACTGACTGTACTGTAGCCCACTAGAGTCCTCTGTTCGTGGGATTTCCCAGGCAAAAACACTGGAGTGAGTTGCCATTTTCTCCTCCAGGGAATCTTCCTGACCCAGGGATCAACCTGCATCTCCTGCTTGACAGACAGAAACTTTACCACTGAGCTATCAGGGAAGCCCGGTGTCATCTTACTATTAAAGAGTGTGTAGTGCTCTTTGCTGAGTATTCTTGTCCTTGCGTGGTCTAATTTAATCTTTGCAACCATCACATTAAGTAGGTGTCAACCTCAAGTATTGTGATTTTTGTTTGTTTTCACTGATGGCCATTTTCTTCATTATAAACTAGTATTATCTTAGTATAGTGAATTTTCTATGTATACTCTTGTACATGGCTAAATAGTGTGCTTTCATCCCTCTTCCTAGGGGCTGAATATTAATGAAAATAGTGATAAGCCTTTGTATCAACATGGACATAATCTACTAATTTTCTGAGATTCTTATTTGATAGCCATCAAATTGATCCTTTCTGATTAGCCATTATTTCAATTTAGCATCTATATAGGATCTTAAGTGTTCTAAATTCATATGGTAGCCTTCTGACATCCCTGGCATGTTTTTGCTTTTTATTATATAGTTTTAATAATACTGCTTTATAGCCTCATTCACTCAAATTTTTAGTTTTCCTTTTTTTTTTAATGTAATTTAATTTTACTTAATTTTTTTTAATTGGAGGATAACTGCTTTATAGTGTTGTACTGGTGGTTTTTACTTTTAAGGAAATAAAACTCTAAAACCAGAAATGGAAAAAGTCAAAGACGCTTGGTATAGTTTCAGAAATCACAGTCTCTGACTCAGCCCTAATTGTTCTTTTTAAATTTCCCCCAGTGATTTGGGTTTATTCAAAGCCTGATTTTACATTAGAAGCAGGAGTATTTTTATTTGGAACGTGTTTCTATGTCCTGACAAAGTCACTCTCCTCTGTGAGAGTCCTTCTTTCCAGTCTTGTTTATCCCATCAGACATTCCTGCCAGGAACAGCCCTGTTTACATAACTGCCCTCATTGGACGGAGTATTTTACTTAGCGCAGCCCTGCACTCACACCACAGCCTGTTTAACATGGAACAAGCACAGATCTGAAGCACACTAGAGAATGCTCAAGACGCTTGATGTGTGGCAAAGAAAAGTGGAGGCGTTTGAAAATGAAGCAATGCAAGAGGGAGCAAGAACAGCGCAGAGACCAAAGCAAACAAAAGGAGAGAGGGGTGTTTTTTTGGTGGGCAGGGCTGGAGGGGAAAACGTGCTGGTTTAGGAGTGTGGGACACTATTTGAAAGCATTTCATTCAAGAAACAGGCTTCCCAGGTGGCGCTAGTGGTAAAGAACCCGCCTGCCAAAGCAGGTAGACATAAGAGACCTGGCTTCGATCCCTGGGTTGGGAAGATCCCCTGGAGGAGGGAATGGCCACCCACTCCAGTATCCTTGCCTGGAGAATCCATGGACAGAGGAGCCTGGTGGGGTACAGTCCATAGGGTTGCAAAGAGTCGGACACAGCTGAGCGTGACAAGACACACATTCATGAAACACTTGAACAGAAACGGAGACCCAGGTCTCAGAGCCATAGCATGGCTATTGCATCTCCATTTTTTAATTAAAAGAAAAAGGTTTAACAAGGACGACGGGCTCTTTGTCACATAGGGCCTTTTCCTTTGAGTTTTTATCTTTTACTGTAGTCTTGGCTGATTTCTAGGAACGTAGGACTCTCATCCACAACACTGTGGTCACAAATATATTAGAATAATCGTATTTTTTAAAGTTTTTATTATTTTGGTTGTGCTAGGTCTTTGTTACTTTGCCCGAACTTTCGCTGCGAGCTTAGTTGCAGCAAGCGGGGGCTGCTCTCTAGTTGCGGCACGCGGGCTTCTCCCTGGGGTGGCTTCTCTTGTTGCAGAGCACAGGCTCTAGGCACGTGGGCTTCAGTAGTTGTTACTCACAGGCTCAGCTGTGGTGCACAGGCTTAGTTGCTCCATAGCATGTGGAACCCTCCCAAATCAGGGATCGAACCTGTGCCCGACGCATTAGCAGGCGGATTCTTAGCCATTACCAGTCCTGTATTTTTTTCTTTTGGCTGCACCGAGTCTTTGCTGTGCACACGGGCGTCTCTGGTCGGGGCTCACTGCCTTAGTTGCCCTATGGCATATGGGATCTGAGGTTCCCCAACCAGGGATGGAACTCGAGTCCCCTGCATTGGAAGGCGGATTCTTAACTGCTGGACTGCCAGGGAAGTCCCAGCGTGAGACATCTTACTCAGAATTGCTCTTCACTGAGCAGAGGGTGCAGGAGCAGCTTGTCACAGGAAAGGTGCCCTTGGCCATCTCCCGTTCTCTCTCTTTTCCAGAACCAGTCTTCCCATCACACGGCAGTGCTCCGCTCTGCACCCCTGTCCTCTGCCTCGCTCTCTCCTGTCTTCCTCTCAGCTACCTGGCTTCCAACTGTGCCACTTCCTTAAATTGAGAATGCTTGGCAATGGCTCCTGCTCTTCTGGAGTTTTGCCCATACTAATATAAGAAGGAGCCAACACTTTTCTCCTAGCCCGTCCTTCATTCTGAAGAGTCTCATGATTGCACTCCTTTTTGTTCTGGACAAGTTCCTCTTGGTCACATTTGACTGCTCTCTGATGGTCTTTGAGCCCTCACCGGGTGCTGCTCATCAAGTGTAACCCTTTAGCTGTGTTTAATCATCCCAGTAGCTGATGGAGGTGGTGTTGCCCTTGTATTCTGGAGCTAGGAGACAAATGGGAGGAGTGGAAGGCTATGACCTAATCAGGGCTGCACAGTGGGAGGGAGAGCCAGCTCCAGAAGTTCATACACTTAATTGCCGTGTGAAGATGTGGAGGCGAGATGATAAGTCATGAGTATGTGCTGAGCCGTGAGAACAGAGCACGCCTGGCGCCCAGAGTGTCGTCGCACCGTAGAGCTCCGCTCTTACGTCGCCCGCAAAGCCTTTCAGGGGTTGCCCTGCTGGCGTGTGCATACATATACATGTATGATGTGTCTGTGTTTACACACACATTTACTTTATTTCAGGCTTCCCTGGTGGCTCAGATGGTAGAGAATCTGCCTGCAGTGCAGGAGACCTGGGTCCAATCCCTGGTTTGGGAAGATCCCCTGGGGAGGGCATGGCTGCCCACTCCAGTGTTCCTGCCTGGAGAATCCCTGGAGCCCCTGGCAGGCTTCAGTCCATGGGGTCGCAAAGAGTCCAACATGACTGGGTGACTAACACTCGCTTTCATAATCGATTTCAGTTTTAGTTCCATAATTAAAGTTCCAAAATTAAAGGGAAGGGTACATCTACATCCTGTCCCCACGTATACGTAGCCTCACCCATCATCAACAGCCCCCACCACAGTGGTACCTGTGTTAAAATTTATGAACCTACATTGACACATCATTATCACCCAAAGTCCACGGTTCACATAAGAGTTCACTCTTGGTGTTGCCCAGTCTGTGTGTTTGGACAAAATGATAATGGCATGTATCCACCATTATGGAATCATACGCGGTACTTTCACTGCCCTAAAAATCACCTGTGCTCTGTCCATTTGTCTCTCCCTCTCCACTAATCCCTGAAAACCACCGGTCTTTTCACTGTCTCCGTTGTTTTGCCTTTTCCAGAGTGCCGTATAGTCGGAATCATAGAGAGGCCTAGAGCCTTTTCAGATTGGCTTCTTTAACTTAGTAATAGGCATTCAGGTGTCCTCTGCATCTTTTTATGGCTTGATTGTCTCACGCTTTGTAGCTAAAGGATTTAATGAAAATGTACCCCTGACCTTTAGAAGTGCAACTTAGGACATGTAGACTGTGTTTTTATTTCATTCATTTGCTAGCTTTTCCATCTTAAGTCCATGCCCCAAGCCAAGGTGGGTATTGAAAAATAGGCATGGTTCTCCCAGCCGCCTCTGATTATGCTGAGTATGCTCTACATCAGACTTTTAAGAAACGATTCGTGTTTCTCTGCATGGAGTTTTAATCACTTCAGCTTTGGCCTGAAGGTTCAAAACTAAATCCCTTATAATCAAGGCACTTTTTTTTTTCCTAATGAAAACCACAGCTTGAGCAGCTGCTCGCGTTATTGTCTCTCCTCTGTGGTCCCACTGGTGTGTGGGAGTTGACTGTCTGGCTGTGGAAAAGGGACAAATGAGAATCCAAGAAAGGGGTCATGTTTCAATAGAGGAAGAATGGTGGAATGTTAAAATCCTTGAGTGTGCTCCTCGCCCTCCCCACACTTTGGACATGCAGTTTGGCTCTCTTTTTCCTTTTTAAATACTTCCATAAGGCGTGGAAGAGAAGCACATATCGTATGAACTAGAGTACTGAGAATTCCTAGACCTCAACTCTGAGTCCACACAGAGTGCCTTCATTTTTGCCTGGAGTTGTAAAATGACAACATAGCTTTAAAGTCTGTCTGGATGTCCATCTGTATCAATGGGGTCTTCATTTTCCTTTGTCTGCTTGAAATTGCTTATCATCTGTGGGTAATTTTTTTTTCTTGCATCAACTTCTATATTTCATTTTCTTTTTCAGATTTGTTGCCATATCTCCTTTACACCTAATTTTCTCTTCCCTGCTTCCCATTTTCTCTTAACCTTTGTTTTCCCATTCAGTTTTTGGTACTATATGATTTTCAGTTCTACAAATAAAGCTCGAAGTTTTACTTTTGCTTTTCATAAATTTTTCATGTAGATAAATAGATCATTTTCTCTTTCTCCAAAAAGATCCTACCTCAAACTGTTTTTTTACTTATCAGAACCTTGTGTTTTGTTTTGTTTTTGTTTTGTTAATGTGGGCTTTTAATCCCTAATAGCAGCAGCTGCTTCATCCCAGCAACTAGTGCCCATGTAAGAGATTTTTTTAATGGCTTTATTGAAGTGTCATATATGTGTGTGTGTATTTCATAAAACTCATCCATTATAAACATACAGGTCACTGATTTTTTTTAATTTTTCTGCAACAGCTTTATGGAGGTATAATTCATATACCAGTGCCAGAGATTAGAAAGAGTAGCTAGGTTCTGTTCGAACCGAATGGGTGAATTATCGGTAACACCATGTACTTTTCATGCTCCAGTCACCCTAAGTTACTCTGATATGAAGATAGGTTTTATCTTGTAACCAATTGCCAGGGTTATATGGGGATTAAAGGAAACCAGCTGAGTACCCTCCACACTAGCACTGCAGTGTAAATAGTAAATGACCCTTCTTCCTACTAACTTGGGGGAATTTTTTCCAGTAACTTACAAGGCACAGTCACTTCCTCTCCCTGTTGACCTCATCCTGAGGAGGGTGGTATCAGTGGTTTGGGGCAGCAGCATAATCAAGGTGGGCTTGGGGTGAGAATGCGTGAGTGATGATCCTGGACTTGCTATTGACTTGCTGTGACCAAAGGTAATTCTCCAATAATCCCTGCCCACCGCCGTGGACTGTTGAGTGAGGTGATGTGAACATCTTTCGAGTGAACGTAGGCTGGCTGTGGAGTCACCTCGACAGGGCTCCAGTCCAGAGGTTCAGACTCCTTTTTCTTTCCTATTTTGTGTTCCCACATTCTGTGGGGTCTCTTTCTTAAGAAGCTGTTTGTTGAGCACTGGAATGTGCTTCTCTCTCCTCATGCTTTGTCAGTGCTGGCATTTAACAAGTTCAGGCCTTCAGAGTCAGGCAGGTCTTATCATCATTCATTCCCATCTTTAGATGGAAATATGTGGGGCTGAGGCCAGAAGTAGTGGGAGCTCCTGGTATGTCCAGGCTGAAGGCTGTCAGTGGCATAGGCCTTAACTGAGCTTGCCCATAACGCTTAGGCTAAAAGCTGCAAACAGAGACCTCCCACTCAGAGTCATCCTTTCAGTTTGAGGGAGAAGGGAAACCTCAAGAGCATAGACTTCCCACCTAATTTTCCCAAGTATTTCCTGACTGATACCTGTCCACTCACGTACGGCATCACGCCCATCAGTGTTGTGTTAAGCCGTTGCTCAAACCACAGCCACGCCCTCCTCTCTGTTAGAAACCCAGAGTAGTCTTGGGGTTAGAGGAGATTTTTTTATTTGAGTGCCATTAAATTAATAATTAGATGTGTTTACATTTTTAAAAAATCCAGATTTCTTACGTCTGGAAATCATCAGGTGCTCAAGCTATAAGGTTGCCATCTCCACCTTTTTATTAACTTTAGCAATTTGCAACTTCTCTGGTATGTAAATCCTTGATTTTGAGAGTCTATGTGTGTGTGTATATACATGTTAAGTCGCTTCAGTGTCTGACTCTTTGTGACCCCGTGGACTGTAGCCTGTCAGGCTCCTATGTCCGTGGGATTCTCCAGGCAAGACTACTGGCGTGGCTTGCCACTCTCTCCTCCAGGGAATCTTCCCGACCCAGGAATCGAACCCACATCTCCTGTGTCTCCTACATTGGCAGGTGGATTCTTTACCACTAGTGCCACCTGGGAAGCCCATATATATATATACACACACATATATACATATGTGTGTATATGTATATAGGTGTGTGTGTGTGTGTGTGTGTGTGTGTGTATATATATATATATCCCCGTTCTAAACATCCACTCTTAAAACAAGAATTTATTAAATTTCTAGTATGGACTCAAACTGAGCTGTCAAGACAACATGAATCCTGCTATTGGAGTGCTTGTGGTCTAATTAAGAGAACAATACACAAATAAGTGAAATAAGTAGAGAATAGTTAAACATGAACCTCTGGTGATAACTATGAACAAAGATCAGCATGAGCTGAGGTTGTAAGAGAGAGCTTCATGGATGACATTGGACTTTTTAAATTCATTCCCTCACTTAGCTGTTATTAAGTACCTACTGTGTGAATTGTGCAATATTGGACCCCAAGAATAACAAGGTAATTGACACATCCTATGCTTTCTTTAGGGAGTTTTTACTGTTTCGTTTACAAAGACATGTAGAAAAATAATGATAAAGTGTACATGTTTGGGTGTGTTGGATAAAAATCTATAGATAGATGCTTGAATATAATAGGTGCTTATATAAAAATCTGTACATAGATAATAGCACAAGAGTGTGGTCAGTTATCTACCTGAGATAAGATGTTTTATAGAGGAGGTGATGAGTGAATTGGTTTTGGATGAGTTGTTGTTCTTATTGTTCAGTCTCTCAGTCGTGTCTGATTCTTTGTGACCCCATGGACTGTAGCACGCCAGGCTTCCCTGTCCTTCACTATCTCCCAGAGCTTGCTCAAACTCATGTGCATTGAGCTGGTGATGCCGTCCAACCATCTCATCCCCAGGTACCCCCTCCTCTTCCTGCCCTCAGTCTTTGGATGAGTAGCATGGCCAAACCTGGAAACAAAGGAAAGGCATTCCTGACCTGGAGTTCAGTTAAAGCAGAGGTGTCATTCACTGTACATGGATCTACATGGTTTTTTAGCATGATGAGAGGAAAGTGAAGGTCAGATCTTTGAGGGACTGTATATTCTCTGTAAAGTTAAATTGTACAGGAGGCGGAGGGTCACCAGAGTCTTTAAATCAGAGGGTAGAAGGGCACTCCCTACCTCCCAACCCTGACAATACATTCTTCTCTGCCTCCACTCTGCTGCACCCCAGAGGCTGGCCAGTAGGGCTAAATCTGTAGACTCTCATGCCCCTTTGATTTCCAGCTAAGTTCAGCCACTGGATAGACAGCCCCAGCAGGAGATGGGATGGGGGTGTGGTCAAGGGAGGAGGCTGGTCAGGGTCTTTATGTTCTCCAGCTTCATGCCTCCCTTGAAGGATGGCCTGGGAAGAGCTGTATCTCCCCTTCTCAGGGCAACCTATTGACATAACCTTCTCCTTCCTGTTAACTAGTCCCTTCCTCGGCCCCACAGGTCTATGGTGGTGACTCTTCTCTGATGCTATCCCTAGCTTATCACTGTGCTTCTGCTGCAGCCCACCCACACCATCATTAGTGGTCCTGCCGTAAACAATTCCTCTGCAAATTATCCTCATTTAAAATATGATTCAATTTTAATTTTAAGCAGTCGTGGAAAGAATAGTTTCCTGGAATGGAAGTCAAGGGACAAAGCAATCAACGGGTAAAACTGGCCAAAGCCAGATGATGTGGTTGGAATGTGCAGCGGTAGTGGGGATGGAGAGGAAGTGATGCCTGCAGGAGAGGGGATGGAGTTGAACTGACACCAGTTGAATGTGAGAGTTCGGGAAATGGAGGAGTCAAGGATGACCACCCAGGGTTCTGACTTGGGTGGCTGCTTGGTTCAAAAAATAAAAAGATGAGTTGCATGTATCAATGTTGAGAGAGATCTTTGTGGGAGAACTACTGGGAGATATGAACTAGGTGTTGGGTAGGTCCATGTGGAATTCAGGAGGGATCTGACTGGAGGGAAGGTTGGTGGACTCTCAGCTTGTACATGGTCCTTGAAGCCAGGGTGATGGGTGAGGTTCCGCCAGAAGAGCCAAGAGACTAGGAGAAGGAAGGCAGTCATGCACAAAACTTACAAGGACACTAAAAGGACCCAGAGTTCTGCACAGACGGAGAGGAGAACAAGGGCACAAGCCGAGGGGAGAGGAGGAATATTGGTTGCCCAGTTGGTGGAGGAAATATTTGCAGAAGCTGAATGGAGCCAGGTCAGGGAGAGACGTGAAAGCTAAGACAGAGCAGCCTGGGCTGGGTGGTTAGAAATTAAAGAACTGTTACAGGTTTGTATATTTACTCATTTATTCTACAAATGTGTATTGAACACTTAGGTTCTTGAGTGAAATGAAATCCATTAAGGTTGAGTTTCAAGATGAGTAAAGTGAAAAGGCAGAGATGGAAACAGCCTTAAAATCTGAAGCAGTAATACCATTATGAAGCAATAAGGATCAAAACCAGAGTAGTCACAGTGCATGCTGAGGACAAATAGATTTCAAAGAAAAAGGGCAAGACACAGGCGAGAATGAATGGAGAAGCAGCAAGGTGAAGATGAACTGGTGATTCTCACCAGTACATGTTAGGAAGCATGTCGTGTTGATGATAAATTGAGGCCTGGAAAACTTCTGATCATTCTGAAGAAGCAAATGACCAACTAGATACAATGAAAAGTATACTTTTTCCCATTTTCAACAAATAAATGATTTGCATAGTATGAAATAGCTTGGCTGGCTAGAACATGTGTCCCAGAATGAGTCAGTTTTAAATCCAGTTAAGTTCAGGGATGGACTTTCAGAACTGAAAGCAATGTCTGACCACTTGTTTCATGGAGATTGAGAAACAAATACCCACAGATGGTTGATGATGAAATTCATAATTTTTTTGGTTGATGATTTCTTTCTGTTCATTAATTCCTGCTGTCTGTTGGTTACAAGTTTGGAACTTTTGTGCTGAGATTTGTTCTTTACCTTTCTTTTTATCCCAATTCCACTTCCAACACCCGCCCACCCCCTCGGCCCCACCTCGAAAAAAATTGTAATTTAAGAACTAGAAGTAATATTAGGAATCAGAGCGTAGAATTAGATACGTAATTTGTATGAAATACTAATTATGTATTGTATAGTATTTCACATTTGTGTTTTCTTTTTATTTTTTTAAGATTTATTTATTTACTTATGGCTGTGTTGGGTCTTCGCTGCTGTGAGAGGGCTTTCTCTGGTTGTGGCGAGCAGGGCTACTCTATTTGTGGTGTGTGGGTTTCTTACTGCGATAATTTCTCCTGTTTTAGAGCATGGACTCTAGGCACTTGGGCTTAAGTAGTTGTGGTGCATGGACGTAGCTGTCCCGAACCAAGGATTAAGCCCACATCCCCTGCGCTGGCAGGCAGACTCTTTACCACTGAGCTCCAGGGAAGTCCTTGGGTTTTTGTTTTTTTAATTATGCTTAAGCATATTACAAATTTCAAAACTTGGTAGTAAGAAGCTGAACAGACTATGACATATAAATTGGCTTATTATCAAATAATTATATCTACCTTTATAATAAGGAAAATACAATTCAAATCTCAATGTACTATTTTGCACCTATCAGACTGACACTGATAATAGGAAACGAGGAAATCACTGGTGGGAGTATACGTGGGCACATGCTCTGTGAAGGTTAGTTTGGCAATATCTATCAAAAATAAAAACGCTCTCACCCTCTGGCCCAGCAGTTTCCACACGCAGGCATTTTCCTACCAATGCACTTGCATTCCGCACACAAAGCTTTTGGTACAAAGTTGGAAACTTTGAATGCCCATCAACAGGGGACTTGTTTAATTAGTTATGGTATTTGCACAGAATAGAATATTGTGTACCTCTTAAAAAGAAGACAGATTTTTATGGAATTATAGAAGAACTATATGGAATCCTACCGTTTGTTTAGGTAAGAGCGGTCTTATGTGCACTGTATCCAATACCATCTCTGGACGAATGTACAGGATGCAAAGAGATCTGAGGATCAGATTGGGAAGGAGACATTTTACCCTAAACCCTTACATACAATTTGAACTTTTTAGCAAGTATATATATTAAGTAAATCATAAAAACTCTTCACATGACTCAAGAAAAGGGACTCTAGGCGGTTCACCAACACCAGCAGTACTAGTGAAAGGTTTAGGTAAATGAGTTTTCATATGTTGTTGGTAGAAGTGAACGTTTACAGATGCTTTTTAGGTTGCTGCAGTTCAGAATAACTGATAAGATACATCTCTTTTTACCTGGCAGTCCTTTTCCATTTAGGTCCTATAGAAAATCCAACCTGTTTGCATGCATGGAGTTAAAAATACAAAAGCATTTTCAAGTTAAATCTTGAGTGTAAGTGTAGACTCCTGCCCATGTTTGTTGTTGTTCAGGCGCTAAGTTGTCTCTGACTCTTTGCGACCCCCATGAACTGCAGCATGCCTATTCTTCACCATCTCCCAGAGTTTGTTCAAACTTAATGTCCATTGAGTCGGTGAAGCCATCCAGCCATCTCATTCTCTGTCATCCCCTTCTCCTCCTGCCCTCAATCTTTCCCAGCATCAGGGTCTTTTCAGATGAGTCAGCTCTTTGCATCAGGTAGCCAAAGTATTGGAGTTTCAGCCTCAGTATCAGTCCTTCCAACAAACACCCTGGACTGATCTCCTCTAGGATGGACTAGTTGGATCTCCTTGCAGTCCAAGGGACTCTCAAGAACCTTCTCCAACACCACAGTTCAAAAGCATCGATTTCTTTGGCGCTCAGCCTTCTTTATGATCCAACTCTCACATCCATACATGAGCACTGGTGAAAAGGATAGTTTTGACTGTGTGTTTATTTATTTCTTGAAAAATGGCAGCTGGTTTGTTGGTTCTGTCACTTGAGAATCCTCATTTCTTCACATCTGGAAATGACCCAGTGGTTTTAGAGATCCAGTTATTTGAACCATTTAGAGTGTATTTCACTCACACAACTGACTTGAAACTGCCTAACTTCATGTTGGTGGGCTGTCTCTGAAAGAGGTAAGAAAAGAAAGAAGAATTCCTTCCTTCCTTCATTCATAAGTCCTGCTTGATGTCCCATGTGGTATAACACCAGGTACCATGGCAAATCACACATCCCTGGTAATTGCGTTTTCAACTTTCTGTAACATTTTTTTTTTTTTTTTTTGGCCATGCCATTCAGCTTGTGGGTTCTTAGTTCCCTGAGCAGGAGTCAAACCTATGCCTCCTGCATTGGGAGCTCAGAGTCCACCAGGAAGCCTCTGGGACTCTTAACCACTTTTGTTTGTCTG